>VZTO01023478.1:87113-116221 GCA_013400615.1 Syrrhaptes paradoxus | reverse complement strand
GCTCTCCCCGCTCCCCGCCCCGGAGCCCCGCGATCACGTGGCCGCGGAGTGATGTCACGCCGCCCTCCACCCCCGCCCCCCTCCTCTCCCGCCCTATCCGTGCGGAGCCGCCGAGTGTCCCGGGGCGCGCGGCGGCGCCGCTCCGCCTTTCAGCAGCGGCGCGAGCTCTGTGCGCGGCTGCCGGCGGCGGAGGAGACGGTCGTAGGGGACGCGGTTGGTCCATGAGGTGAGCGCAGTTCGGCGGGAGGCGGCGGTGGCGATGGGGGTGTTTGGGGGGGGGGGAGGTTGCGTGCCCGCACGCACGGCGGCGGGCGCTGTGAATAGGGGCTTTGTGTGCGGCGCCCACCTGCCCCCGCCTTCGCCGCTGGCCGCGGGGGGCTGTTGCCGCCGCTGCCGGCCGGCGCTTCGCCGACGGAGCCTGAGGGGGGAGACCCTCTGCGCGGCAAAGCGGGAGGAGGCTTCTCCCTCCGATTCCCCCAGAGAGCCCCGTTTCCCCGGTGTAAGAGAGTGGAGAGCACCGGGCGGGGGGGCGGGGGGGATGTAGCCTGTCAGTCGCCGCCGCGCCGCTGTTTATTTTTATTTACTTTATTTATAGTTTTACGATTTTTTTTCACCTCCCCTCGGCGCGTGGCGGGGGGTGACAGCTGCCTGTGGGGGTGAGCGGTGGCAGCATCTAGATGCGGTCGGGCCGGCGCCGGTTCACTCTTCCCCCCTTCTCCCCCCTCCAAACCCTGCCCTGCCGTCGGGTGGGGGAGCGGGGGTCTCTACGGGTCCCTCAGTCCCCAGCGGAGCCGAGGTGGCTGCCCTCGCCGCCGCAAGGAGGGGATCGCCCAGCCCCTGTCAGCGCGGGTCCGGCTGAGCCCCGGGTGGGACCAGTGCCGCCGCCTCGTCCCCGCTCCCGCGGGCCCCTGACAGGAACTAAACCCGCCCCCGGAGCGGCACCCTCACACAGCTTCGCCCTGGTAGAAGAGGTACCCCCGGGGGCAGCCGCTGGGCCGGGCTTCGGCAGTCCCCCCGCACCGGCTGGCGGCAGGGGCTCCTTCTGCCCCGCGGGCACGCACGGGGGCCACGCGTTTTTCTGGCAGTGGGACTTAAAAGATTAAAATTTTCTGTAGCTGTAACCAGGAACCTGTGCTTCTGACTTCCAACAGAGCACGTGAAAGATTTTCCTTTCTCTTACACAGGCGTTGGCAGCACAAGCTTTCTGCAGGCTACTGTTGCAACTTCTGACATTCTTAAATTTCTCCCTGTGAAAAGACTAGTTAAATTCTGCGTTACTGGCATTGCAGGATCGTAATAGATTTTCCCGTTTGTTTCTCTAGTGAAGGTGAGCATGCTTGTTACAGAGCTAGTGTAAAACGCTTGCAGTTTAGTGGGGTGAGTGCTACTTTGGTAGAAGTTGTAGTCTTCTTTTTTTTTTTTTTCTTTATCCCAGCAGGTTGCAGATTAGAGTGTGTTATTTAAAAAAAAAAAGCCAGAAACTACACATAGAACATTTTAGAAAGGCCTTCTGGTGTCCTAGATTAGCTAGGACTAAATTAGTAAATATCTGTCACTGAGTTGCTTGGCTCTTGTCTTGGGACAGTCAGGGAAAGCTGTCAATGAGATTTTATTTACTAAAAGAAGAATTGCATAACAGCCATATGAACCAGAGTGAAAGAGCATTTGAGTAGAATGAGGCTTAATATGAATTCAGAGTTGAAGCCAAGCTCAGTGCCAATAAGTCACTATGCAGTAGCTGACGTCTGTCCTGCCAGTCTCTAAAAATATTGGCCCTGTGCTATTCTCTCTTCCAAGAATGCATCTGCTAGAAAAGCAATAAAATGTTACTTCCTCCCCTCTCCTCTGAACCAAGAGATGGATAAGATCAAGTGGAGAAGAGATTAGATGGGAGGCTGCTGGTCTCATGAAGCGATGTAAGCATTTCACAATAGGGTTCACTCACTTACCTCATCTCTTCTTTTTCCTTTTTGTATGTTCCTTGCTATGTTACTTTTCTTTTCTCCCTCTCTGATAAGGAGTTTGTGCCTCTTCTGAGGGAGAAGCAGTGCCTAGAGAAACAGGAAAGCTGAGTTCTTGTGTGAGACATTGGCAATTTCTAAATTCTACTGCAACAATACCCTAATCACATTCCTTTTGAGAGCCGATTGTGGGCTAGTTCTTTTTGCACAGGGATAATGCTTTAAGTAACTACAGAGAAAAGAACAAGCAAAACTAGAACAAATCAATGCAGAGCTGTAGTTCCTTGCTTAGTGGCAGGGATAATGCACTACTGAAAATCCCAAGGTGGGAACATCACCATCCGTAACATCTTCTGGGGTTATACATTTGAGTAACTGTCTCTCCTGCTGTATATGTACTTCCTGCATGTCTGAGAAGCCTGTTATCTTGCCTGCATTCCTTGGAGTTGCTGTCTAGGTGCCTGTGAATGCACACAGGTGATAGCCCTGCATTTGAGGTAGCTTGGGGCTTGTTTTCAGAGTTGTCAGTCCTTGCTACTCCTTACTTTTTGAGGGTCACCCAATAATGCACTTTTAGGGCATAGAGAAAGTAGTAGTGCAAATAGCTGTAATTCAGGTAATAAATTAGAGCAGAGTTTATCACTGTCAAGCTGCCAGAGACAAATACGAGTCTGGTGGAGTGTGGAAGAGACTGAAGATCTCCATTGGCGCTTAGTCCTAAGTACCAGTCCAGGTACTTGCTGAGGACTGGTGGAGTGGAAGTACACAGCAGTGAAAGAAAGTATCCTTGCCTTCTGCTGAGATCCAGAACAGGATGGCCAGTAATGCTTGGAGATGATGGTGGTAATTGGTGTGCTGAACTTGAGACCACTGCTGGAGGAGAGAGTCATGGTCTAATTGTTAGTGCATTTGCTTGGGAAGTGTTAGATCTTGACTCGAGTCCTTCCTCTGCAGGCAGATCCTGCATTTTGATAAATCCTGTAATAACTTTCATATATTTTCTAAAGCTGCCATAGTTGTCTTTTGGTTTTGTGCCTGGAAGCCATTGCTGGTATTTGAAATACTGCGAGACAAAATTTGTGGGCTTTTTCACCTGAATTTACAGGGGGCTGGGTAAAATGGATAGCAAAGTTTGATCAGTCATTACAATAGAGAAAGAATTTGTCTGCTGCTTTGTCTATGACTGTAACTTCAGTAGCTGAGGATGTTCCACTTCTTTCTTCATAACTGCTGAGAGGCAGGGAGCTACTCTTGGTTATTGCAAATGTCTGGATTCCCAAAGGCACTGGGACATGCTGAAATGTCTCTGGGGAGTTTCACACTCGTGCTTTCTGAAGACCTTGTTTACAAGGACTTGTATGAGACAGGAGCGCAATAACTCTAAGGGACATCTGGAGTTACACAGATCTCTGAAGCCTGGGAGAAGTATCTTAAACACTAGATCTTCTCCAGTATTTGTACGTCACCTAGTGCTGCTGCTATTGCATATAAGTTTCAACAACCTGAATAAAATCAGATAAAAATACCTTGATTATCAGCAACATGTAGGTGTTGATCGTGCTGATGTTCTGCTAGTTTATAGCATTGATAGTCTTCCAGGATAGAAAATATCTGAATTCCTAGTACTGTTTTTGAGGGGTGGAAACACACCCAACTCTCTTTCCATTTTTGGGTGATGTTTAAAAATGTTTACTGCATTTTCATCAGCTGAAACATTTTTCCTACACAAGAATTTGGAAGCTGAATAGGAGAGTTGTGTTATGAGTGCAGTCTCTGAAGGTATTTCTAGGCTACAGTAGTTTTCAGTAGGACACCCTTCCAAGACCTTTCAAAAGTATAAGGGCAGAGTTTATGGGAGTAGGGCTGGGCGACTATCTTGGGTAAATTGAGTTGTTCCTACTAACTCCTGTCTCCTAACTCCTGCCCTAATAGATGACTGTTTTGCCTTAGGCTATTTCAGAATGTTTGTTCATAAAGTCATGGATATGTCTCTTCACATATTTAACTTTGCATCTGTGTGCATTGTCGTGTTTGCTGATTCTGAAGAGCATCTAGTTGAATGGTTGATACAGAATATTAGGAACGGAGTAAGCATAAACAAGTACTAGCTGTTGTTATCCATGTGGGTTTCTCATTTAAGAACAGGCTTTTCACAAGTGGGACTCTGCGTCATTTTTCTCTATTTCTAGTTGTAGCTGGATGCTTCAGTTCCAGTCTAGCCCTGTTGGACTAAGCATTGAACATGGAAAAGTCTTCAGGACTGCAACGTATCTTATGTATGATCAAACCAGAGAGTATGGTCTCAGAATTGAGGGGCACACAAGGGGGGCGGGGGGAGGGTGCGTTTTTATTTTGGAGACTGGGAAATTAAAAGCAGAGAAAGACAGCAGTACATCCCAGTTCATGCAGAAAGTCTTGTCTCTTGTACTGTGCTCTTCAGTGAGCTGAATGTGTGTTGACAGACACTTCTAGACAAAAGAACTGGAGTAAGAACAGAGTAAAGTTCTGTGTAATGAGTGAATGACAAATTTGCCTGGACTTCACTGCAGCTAGGATTTTGCCTAGAGTGCTGTCTAATATGCCAAGAAAATAAAAACGTGACACTACACTGATTTGTTTTTCTCTAATCTTCTCCTGTAATTCACTGTGTCTAAAGCCTTGTTGATGCAGGCTTCCTGCTAGCTGTCTAGAACTGATCTTGAAAACACTTTAACAGCGTGCACATATCCCCACATCAACAGTCTTTCCTGGGTTTGTATTGGTTGTAAAACATCCACAGAGGCTGGTACTGCTTCAGCTGAATCCATTAAAAATTAAGTTTAACATTTGCAAATTCTGAATATCAAAAGGAAGTGTAAAAGTAGAGAGTTGATGCAAAGTGTTCTGGAGAGAGGAGCAATAGCTGTAGATTTGTTAGTGATGCAATATCTATGGAGCTGTACTTTGGGGCTCAAATTCTTAAATTTGTACAGTTCAGCACATCCTTGCCAGTGATTTGTGAACAGATAGAGGGATTGTACTAAGTTACTCAAGGCCCTTGCTATCTCTGGTGTCTGATTCTGTTTAGAGTGGGATTAACTGTATATAAATCACTCCCACTCTTGTGTAGTACTTGGGCTTCTCAGTGCATTTTTCAGTGTGTTTTCATTAGGAAGTAATAGTATATCAACCAATCCAATAATTTTTTTGTCTTTATAGGTGACATAAAGTTTAAAAAAAATCTGTTCCATTTGACTTTTCCTATGATAGGAGGATGGGTTACTCAAGATGGAAAAACTGAGCTGTGCTGACAAAGAGTGGGGAAATGTTCCCCTTGCTTTTGGTCACATCATACATGCTTCTGTGCTTTGGCTGGAGAAACAGAATATGCTCAGTTGGACGGAAATGAGGTGGTCAGAGAAGAAGTGTTGGGTGGATTTTTTTAGGACAGCACGGGCTTGCTGCATTTATGTGCAAACAACCAAAGAGGCTGGGCAATGGCTAATGCCTCCAGGTGGTCCTGTAGCTTTGTCAATGCTAAGGAGAAGCTTGGGCTTAGGCACAATCTTGGTATTGAATAGTGGGGGGGGAGGAGAAGGGGAGAAGCTTGGGCATGCGAAGCATTTGAGAGTTGAGTTGGAGGTGGGCAGCAGAATTGATGCTAGTAGTGTAGAAGCCTCTGGCTGCTCTGCGTTACTGGCTGCCACAGAGGCTTGTGATTTAGGAAGTGATCATGAAGAGAATAAATGGTGGTGTTGTGCTTTGGGAGACGATCCTTCTGGGGCTTCTTATTTTCTGCTGTGAGTGTAGGTGTATGCACACAAAGGAGATCTAAGTGTATGGTGGCAATGGTATTCTTCTGGACCCTACGCCCCCCCCAACCCCCGCCTCCATCTTTATGTTGCCAGATCTTGCATGGAGTTTCTGGTCCTTTTCTTTAAGGAGGAAAAAAAAAAATCGAGTATTTTTGTAAGGGAAATGGGAAATTAGTTGACAATATGAAACTTGCTTTGCCACGGAAGACAACTGTCTGAGATGAAGGCTTCTCAGGGTGTTCTGAAAGAGGTGCAAGATTTTTGACACCTAACTTAATTTAATTCAGTGCTTATCAGTAAAGGGTAACTGTCATTGGCATGAAGAGTGTGCACAGTGTACAGTTTTACTGTAAACTTGTAGTTTTACTTAGTAGAACTTAGGCTGTTTTACTGTTGCATCACGGGATTTTTCGCCGTTCAAGGAGTTAATTGTAGCATTGCTTGAAAGGTCTTGCTCTGATTTTAATGTAACTTAATAAAAGGAAAAAAAGTATGGTAGTATTGTTGTTTACTGTGGTTTGCACAAATCGCACTCTAAATCAGCATGGAAGATTGTTCTAATCTGTTTCCTATGTTTAAACCTAAAGATTGTATTGTGTATTAAATCATATTTTCAATTAAATTATGGAGGCTGAAGATTATGTCCACTTCATTGTCCCTTGTTCTAGCTAGATAGGTTTACCACCAACATGAAGATGTTTTCTGTGGCTTGTATTCCTGAAAGCTATCTCTTAACATTAAGCTGAAGGAAGAGGGACTAGATATTTAATTTTTTGAGCAAATGATTAAAAGCATGTGATCAACATTAGCTGTTGGGAATTCCTGGAGTTAAGCACTTCTCTACTGTTACCTTTCTGCAGCTACAAAGTGACAGCGCTCAGTATTTATTATCACATTTGTTCTCCAGGTGGAGAAACGCCACTGTTAGTAGACATTGCTTTTTGTTAATTCCTGTAATTCATTGCAGAAATACTGTTTTGAAGTGTCTTAATGCTCCCTAGTGAATTTCTAGTAGTCCTTACCTATGTTGTAAAACAAG
Source organism: Syrrhaptes paradoxus (assembly GCA_013400615.1). Lineage (NCBI taxonomy): Eukaryota > Metazoa > Chordata > Aves > Pterocliformes > Pteroclidae > Syrrhaptes > Syrrhaptes paradoxus. The sequence goes on along the minus strand of VZTO01023478.1, from coordinate 109,427 downwards.
AGTGTTATTAATGGTGCTTCCTTTATCCCGCCTCTGGCAAACGAATGATTGTCATAAAGCTCTGCTGAATCAGGATGCTGATCTCTTTTTGCATGAGTTCCAATAATTATGTCCTTTGAGAGGTGACTGCCTCCTTTGAACAGTGCCAAGAAAAGGCAGCCCTCACCGCTTCATGGGTTTTTATCTCTACAGTTGAAGGACTATGGTTGTTGTGATACACAAGCTGTAATCTTAATGTTTGCTTTTAACTATGTCTTATGGAAAAAATACAGAAATTACACATACTAGACTTGGGAATGCTGTTTTCATGTGCTTGTACATGCTCTTTTAATTACACCGAGGACTTGAGTTTCACATTCAATGTATGAAAATGCACTTATGCAAGAGGTAAAGTATCCTGTGGGAAAAATAGTTTGACTTCTAATAGAAACAGAGCTTACCTCCCTTCTTCCTTCCTCAAAAGGGGGAAAGTAGCATATTAGGAGGGCTTGCAAATCTTGTTAATTAGACTGTATTACTGGTTCCTCATGGAAGAGAGTTCTGCTTTGCAGCCGTTCTGTGCATATACGTACAAGGAGTTGTCATCTCCCCCATAGCCCTGTAGTTGAGTACTTTTTCTTCCATGGGAACTAAAACAAATCTTTAATTCATGGAAGACAGCCTATAGCAGACAATTCTTTGGCAACCTGTATGCGAGGAAAGATTTCTTGTTTTCAATTCCCGATGTGCAGGATTTCTTTATTAAGGGGTCTAATTAAACAGTTTACCTTTTTTTTAGTGAAATATGTTTAACTTTTAAAATAAAAAGTCCTGTTAAGTTTTGTATTTAGTGGAACACTGTTTGATTTTTTTCTTAGCTTTTAAAGTTCCTTTTATTTGTGATTTTGATTTATTTTTCTCAAAAGTTTTAAAAAACTGTTTGGGGTTTTGACCTCCATTTTCTTTCTTTTTTTTTTTTTTTTTTTTTGTTTTCCCCCTCTTTTTTCATTTTGCTGGTGTGTTATGTAAAGAAGGCCAGGTAAGTGTATGTACCCTGACATTTCTGATCTTTGCAGTGCTCTTCATCCTTGATGTTGCTAGAGAATTATTCAGGAGATTATTGGGCTCTTGCTGAAGTTCAGTCTCCTTTCCGGTGCAGGTTGTGACAGCTGTTGTGCAGTTTAAACACTTTCTCCAAAGTTTGAGGGGATGTAGCAGAGATACTTCTCTCACAGCAACCTAAAATAATTCACTCTTTTTGATTGTTCAAAACTTGCTTTTTGAATTTGTTTTTCATTACTATTTTAAAAATACTCCATTCAGCCCAGGAAAAAAAAAAAGTTATCACTTAAGTGAGGGAGTGAAAAGCTTCTGCGATTTCTTTTTTTTCTGTTTTCCTTTTGCATGCTAAAGAATTAAACAAAATTCCACAAGCGGGTTCTCCCTGAGATGAAAAGCAAGGACTTATTTGAGGCTTTGAGCAACCTGGTCTAGTGGGAGGTGTCCCTGCCCATGGCAGGGGGGTTGGAACTCGATTATCTTTAAGGTCCTTTCCAGCGCTAACCATTCTATGATTCTGTGATTCCATGATTTGAATGAAACCCCTCATTCATATACCTGAAAGCCGTCAAGAATTTGATATGCTTCAGAATGACTGCTTATTTAGACTTAGAGTAATTTAGTTAGATTTAATGATATTTTAATAGCCTACAGAATTACCTATTGGAGGCGTATGTTCTGTGGGAAATGTATTTGTGTGTATGCAGTGTATGGGATTTTTTTGCTTGTTTGGGGTTTTTTGAAGAAATATGCTTGTGTTTGGCTTAAATGGCTGTCAGAGAAATATGAGGTTGAACTAAATGACGTGTTTACTTAGGACTAATAGCTATTCCTGAATGGTACTCAATGTTGTATTTTGTGGAAGCATTCACGCATGTTCTAGCAAGAGTGTACTTTGTAGTTGCATTTTAAAACTCATAGTAGAGTGATCAGATAGAACGTAGCAACTTGGTTCATAAGAATAAGAGACTTTCTTTTATGGAACAATTGAATCTCAGTTTGCTTATCAAGCTGTAGTCTACTGTTTCCAAAAAGTGATGTGAAACATTAGTGACCCTCCATGACCTATCTGAATTTATGCTCCAATCCTTGTTTCAGTTATTTATTTATCTGGCTAGACTAGTAAAATTTTTTTCTACTTTTTTTCTAGGGTGGAGGGAGGAAGTTTATACAGCTGAACATCCTTTACTTTAAACTGTTCCTTCAGAAGGAATTTCTATAGCAGCTAAAACTTGAAGATGAGAGGGTCTGGCTATTCCAGGGAGTATACTGTAAAACTAGAAATTTGGAACATTTTTGCGTAGATGATTTTACTGAGTCCAGATGTATGTTGCTCTTTCATTAAGTTTTTCTGCTATGCTCAGGGAAAAAAACACATTGCCATGCTACTTTAACATGCTGTTTGTCATTACATTTGTCTTGGATTGGTAATATGTGGTGTATTGAAGATTTCTGTAGGAAACTTTGCCCTAGGTATAGGCTCCCTGTACCCCTGTGAGAGCTTGCAGTTTGTCTGTAATGTTAATTGTTTATGATAGTGTAACCACTGCTTTTGGTCACTTGAGAGGGAGGAATGGGGAACATGACTGTGATAATGCACTGTCAAATTAAAGACAGCTATGACACCAAAAATACACATGCAGTTTCTTACGGGGAAGAGTATGAAGCAATTTCTCCGGTTATAACCCCTGTTCTTGCTCTTATGGTTCTATCTGCTAGGTTGTGTTGAGCTGTCATAGTATGTGTCATGCATGGTTTAAGTATAATTTTTAATTTGATTAGTGGTTAGGCTTGTGCATACGGTAGTGGTGGTACTTCCACTGTCCAGTGCGGACCCATGATTGTAGGATAGTGAACTTGTAATGAATGACTTTGCATGCTTATTTCTGCTTTTCCCACTTTACAAGTGGCTGCCCTGAGAACAATATTAAAATAGGCAGCGGGCAGAGAAAACTGTTACATGTGTGCATATGTCAATTGTCTAATGCTATTGTGAGGTAGCTAATATCATATGATACACACTAGAGGTTTTGTTAGAGATTTGCTCTATTCTGTGGTCAGACTGAGGCTTGCTTTTAAGTTTCGAGAAACAGAAAGTTTCCCTTAGCTGATTGTTGGCCTTAAGCTCTGAAAAAGATTAAATTCTCAAAGGGTGATATGGGTATGCAAATTCAATTCAGACTTGGGTGCCAATGAACTGAATGGTATCAAGTTGGAATCTTATTTTTCTTTCTTTTTTTTGTTCAGATATTGAAGAAGGATAAGAAGCTCCTCAGAGGTTTGAAAGGTTGAATGTGATCAGCATGAAGAGCTTAAAAGCAAAGTTCAGGAAGAGTGACGTAAGTATTTCTGCTTAGTTTGACTGCCGGATTCCATGCTGGAAACAAGTTCTTCACTCCCACCTTGATAAGGTTGTAGGTTAATGAGTTACAGAGTACAAAACCTTTTTCCAAGCACAAAGGCAACAGCTGAATACAGTACCAAGTAGGCTGTTTCTATTCCTAGTGCAATTCTCTGTTATGCAAACTGATAGTATTTCACTACCTTGATCCCTATAGTTGACTCATGCACATATGTATGGGATCTGCAGAACTTGTGTTAGATTGTGCTGGTGCCCAGTTGGAACTTTGTTCCAGGTATGGGATTAAGCCTAGTAAGGACTTTATTACCCAATCATATTTCTATCTAAGCATAATGCCATTCTTATCAGTTTGGTGTTTGAGCACTTAAAGTAATGTATCCTTTGTCAGTGGCAGGGTTTCTTTGTCAGCAAGAATACAGGGACCAGCTGTGCAATTAGGCAGCTGTGGCTTATCAGTTTTAGTGTGACAGGAGAGGTAGATATTAAGCTTGAGCAGTGAGGATGACAGACATAAATATGGCAGTCGTACAGGAGACTTCCAAACTGCATTTGGAGACATCATATTGCCTTTTGCTAGTAGTAGTAGTATCAGTGGAGACTGATACTGTGTGCAGCGAGCAGTCAGTGAAACAGGTAACTGTTTAATTGACTTTCCAGATTTTGTGTGGAATTTGTAACGAATATCTATGATCTGCAAAGAATGTAGTGTTCCATCATTTGTCCTAAATTTGCATGCTGTTTTGAAAGAAGTGATGTATTGCTGTTTGTCATGGCCAGATTCCCAGGGGGTCCAAGAGCAGCCATGTTTGGTAAAGATACATTGGGTTTGTGTCGTGGTTTATAAAACCACGGGGACAGTTTTTTGCTAAACACCTGGTAGGATGAGGCAGGGACAAGGGAGGGTTTCACTCACCACTTAGGGTCACGGGCAAGAAACCGACAGGACTCGTGAAGAACAATAAAACAACTGAATTTATTAACTATTTACAACAAGAAGCAAGATGTTGAAAGAGAGAAACCACATCTCAAAAAGGCACTCCTCCCCCACCCCTCCCTTCTTCCCAAAGCCCAAAGGCTTTGTTCTGTACCTTCTCCCTGCCCCCGTGGCACAGGGGGGCAGGGAGTGGGGGATGCAGTCAGTCCTCCACTCTTTCCTCCTCACAGTCTCTCTTGGCTGCCATGTGGAGTCCCTTTCTCATGTTGAGAGTCCTTCTCCAGAACTTCTCCGCCGTGAATCCTTTTCCAATGGGGCTACAGTCCCCTGACGACTTCTAGTTCCAGCATGGGGTTCTCCACGGCTGCTTCTCAATTCCAAACGGGGCTACAGTATTTCCTGCGTGGGGTCCTCCACAGCTCTTCACCACGTGGCAGGGGAAATGCTGAGAGCGTTCTCTTTCATGGTTCCAACTCAGTGTCTGTGTGGCCATCTCCTCCAGCATCTTCCTTCTCTCTTCGCCTTCAGGTCTTCATCGGCTCCTGGGAAAACGGACTCCTGGGCAAGCCATGGTGGAGGCTTGGGCTATGGCAGGTTGGTTCCCAGAAGCCAAGCCGGGCAGGCGGCTGGACGGCCTTCCCGAGCCATGCCCTGCCCGGGGCCGTGCCAACCCATTGTTCTGTGCCCCCTCTTAAATATGTGATTCTCAGAGGTGCTGATTGGCTCAGTCCTGGCCTGGGGAGGGTCCATCATGAGCTGTGATACTTGCTGCTGATGGTGGTGCCCCTTCACCCACTTCCCCCCCACCTTACCAAACACTTATGGGGAAGGGGGTGAATAGTCACTTAAAAAGGAGCCACCAGTGTAACCCCTCCCTTGCCGCCAGCAGCAGACTGGAAGCTAAGGGAGCTCTTAGCAGTTGCTAAGGAGCCATTACGCTCCTCCCTGCTACCAGACAAAACCCCCCACACAAAACCATAACAGTTTGAAAATGGAGCTTCTTCAGAAGTTGTAATTTCAGGAGTAAAATTACACACTGCACTCAGGAGTAGTACAGGCTGTGCTTTGAGGCACAGATGGTGTCATGGCACACTATCAGAGTGGTGTCATTAGCAAGAGCTCTTTCTAAAAAGACCACCTCTGTTAATGAGCTAAATATGTCAACCAACCTTTGGGAGTAGAGGGAAACACTTAACTGCTTAAGCAGCCTTTGGCTTTTGCTAGTCACCAGACTGAATCAGCCAGTGGCAGTGTTTTGTGCCACTTCACAACAAATAAAAATAATGTCACAAGTCTCTGGTGTCTCATCGAGCTGAGTATGCCATCCAGTTTAGAACTGCTAGAATTTTGTTGTCAGACATTGTTGCTCCTGTTGCAATGAGGAGCAGCAATTGCTATTTTGAGTTCACCTACACCAGTAAAACTTCTATATAGGCATCTGTTTGAGTAATGAAAACTTGGCTAATATATGAACATACTTGGTATTATGGAAGTTAGGTGTGCCTGTGTGTTAGCATGACTTAATTCACACTTCTATGCGAGCTGACTGGGCTGCTGCTCTAGAGCAAAGGCTAAGTGATATGCATGATGCAAATAGATCTTGCTGTAGCTGGTCCACCCACTGTTATAAACTGTACTGGTTCACTTATTCCTTACTTATCTATCCTTGATAACTCACTTATGTGTCTCCCCAAACCCAAATGGAGTCTGAAGGTAATTGCTGTTTTGATAGTGTTGCTGTCTACTGACTGGAGGCAAAGTTCACCACAAAGGATTTTTCAGGTACCTAAAATTTAGATATGTAATTCTAAGAGCACAGCAGTCTAAATCTATGACAGTCTGGTTTCCTCTGTTTTGAAGCCAAACCTTTAGGACATAATTAAAGCCAGCCAACAGGATCTGTTCTATAGTTTGTGCAAGATAAGCAAGGAAAAATATCCTTCTCTTCTCCTTAGTTTCCAGAAGCTGCCCTTAGCTGTAATCTGTGAGGAGGAGGAAGAGGAGGTGGTTTTAATTGGAATTAGTCTTATTTTTGTCTCCATGTATAAGATGTGGTAACTGCTTTTGGATTGGCGGCAAGGGTAAAGTCAGCAGGGATGAAGGGACTCTTTTTTTTTTTTCACCCTGCCTCTCCTTGTGTTTCTTTCTGGAGGATCTCTTTAATGTCTTATTTTGTTAAATTGAAGGTGTCTTGAGGGAAGGAATGGTACCCTTCTCTTTTGCCTCACTGTTAGCATAAAAAAATAGGAAGAGGCAGAAGAGTAGGAATAAGTCTTCAAGGTGAGTGTGAGAAACAGGAATTACATGAACACTTCTCCAGCAGTAAGGCTGAAAACAAAACTGCATGCTGCAATGAAGACTGCATAGGAAATTTTACTGGTGTATTAAAGCTCTCTAGGGTATTCTGGAGCAGCTGAGCTGAAAGTGGGCACAGCTGCTGATATTCATGCATCTGTTTGTGTCCCTGCTGGGGGGCTTTGCTTTGGTGCTGTAGCTAGACCAGTCTTGCAGCTTGCAAAAGAGATGTCCGTGCTCTCTCTTCTTTTATCTCTGTCCTTCTGGTTCTAAAGGGATCTGACCTGCAGTGGGATAGTTCAGGGACGTAAAGTAACGGAAAGTTACTTTGGGGGGTGAGTTTTAGCTGTTTAACTCACTGCTCTGTAGGGTGAGCCCTGAGAGAATGGTGAAAGCAGGATGAGCAGCAGGACATCCCTTTCTGCAGTTGTTGTTTGGCTTAGCTGCGTTGTCAGATCACACCCTGAGTTTATTGGCCTAAAAAGCACAGGGGTGGGCATGCCAGCAAAGGAGTTGCAGGAACACACAAGTAAATAACTCTGATATTTATCAGAGTTCATATGGGAGCATGATGGAAGCATGACTCTTCTTGGATGAGAGAATGACTCCTCACTTCATGCTTTTGCTGCCCAGGTCCCCTATACCTCACCTGATCCACTCTGTGTGTAGGCAGCTTCATTAACTGGAGAATCTTTTTTAACTTGGCACACTTAATGCTTCTGAAATCCTTACTGGGGGTGGCTGTTGCTATGTGAACATGTATATTTGGAGGAATGAGATTTATTGCTCTGGCACAAATGAGTATTGTCAGTGTGATGTGTAGTTACAGGAGGATGCTTGTAGACTAGATGCCTAGGTGGGAGCAAATGCTGAGGCTGGAAGCCAGGTAGTGGATGGACACACTTCAAGAGTCTGTAGCCAAACAACAGAAACTGCACTTATATCTTGACAAAGCAACTAGTCTCTTCTACCTCAGAAGCTGTATTTTCCCTACTCTTTCCTTATCTTTTACTCTTCATTACCAAACTCAAAACCTACAGTTAGTAACAGGTAAAAGCTGACAACCTAGAAGGATGACCTTTTTAATTGTTGCAAGAGCCTGTTACATGTAGAAAAGGTTCACCTCAGAGCTTGAATTTGTTTACAGACTGTAGTTTATTGACGGGATAGAGAATGGATGTCTCTACCTGGTAAGGGAGAAGTTCTTCACTGTTTCTGCTTGAAAAAGCAGATTTTGAAATAATACCATTTAAAAAAAAAGTACTACTGATGTCCTATTAGGCGTCTTAATAAGACTTGAGATTGGAGTGTTTTCTGTAGTAACTAGCCATTTTGTGGCCTGACTTCAAAAGTGTCTAGAATCTTAAACAGGCAGATGAGGGCTGAGTGGATTTTCAAATGTACAAAGATATTAAGCCTGTCTAAACATGTTTTGTCTGCTTCTTAAATATGACAAGATGCTTATCAACATTTTTAGGCACCTACACACATTTAAATATCAAGCTCTTTGATAAGATTTTGCAGGAACTAGGTGATCTGTTTAGGCAGATTTGCTTTTAACTGTGTTCTTCATTACTGTAGAGAAGGCATATTGTATGAAGGCTGTGATGGGTTAGATTGTTTTCACTCCCTGACTTGTATCTGCAGCTGGATAACTGAAAAGTTTTAGGACCATTTTCTGTAAGTATTTGAGATCGATTGAAAAACACATCTTGCAATTTGACAATTCTAATTGCTAGCTTGTTGACCAGACAAAAGAAGATTAGAATTAGGATTTGTTTCCAAGTATCTTCAATACTGAATAATTAAAATAGTAGAGTGTCTTTAAAAATTGAAAATTGGCTGTGCAGTTCAGCAGAAAAAGTATCTATTGCCAGATGCAGAGCCAAGACAGGCTGGGATTTCCCAATGCTAATTGCCAGCTCTGACTTCTGGTATTTCTGGAAATGCCTATTTGTTATACTATTATGCAGGGGTTGAAAAGGTTGCAGTTCTTATGAAAATGTCTGCTTTTTGGCCTGTGGTATGCTCATTGTTCCATAAATTTCAAAATGATGAGACAGTTAAGTATGTTGTAGTATAACATCTCAGTCTTAATCTAGACACTACCCTAATTAAGGTTTGGCACTTCTTTTTAATGCCCAATGTTCTAAGTAGTAGGCTCCCATTCAACAGTTTTCAAAGTATAAAACGCTATGTGGGGGTCTGGGAAGGAAACTGCAGGGATACATTCCGTTGAAATCACTGTGTTCCCATGTGCTCTGGACTGAATGTGTGGGAGCACAAAACTTGGGTGGGGCAACTTTAAAAATAATAAAGCAGGATCTCCTTTAAACAGCCCTTAAATTCTTTTTTTCCACTGAAAGCTACAATTAAACTAAAGAGGAGCATGAGACTGTTGAAAATTGCACTACCTGGTCTGTGTACATGTACTACTTTCTTTCAGGGTAAGTGTGACAGAAGAACTACATGCAGAGGTCACTCTAGCTAAAAAGTGAAATAGCAATGTTGTCTGACAACTTTATTATTTAGTAAATGAACTATGGAAATTTGGTTTTGTTAGTTGTCCTTCTTTTATTGGATGTTGAATTAAGTAAGCCTGAAGCATGTTATCATGATCATAGCTTTCCCTAAGTTTACTGTGTTCTTCAGTAATAATTTTTTATTCCACAATACAATGGGTAGGGGAAGACTTGATCTCTGGAATGTACAGATTGTCCTCAACCACCTCTTCTTGGAAAAAGAGGATATAGCCTTCTCTCCCTCTTGAGATAAGTGCCATGGCTTCTGCTTCTCCCTCCCTCTGTCAGGATTCAAGGGCCCTACCTTCTACCCCATTTTCCACTCGAGAGCTCTTTGACTTTGTACTTTCAGTTCTAGACAGCATAAAACTCTGCTCTAGTTGGCTTGTTTTCCCAGCCAAAACTTAAATGCTTTGTGCAGGAGAAAAGTTAAACATGTTCTGAGTCCTACAGTATATAGATTAGGACCTACTGCCTGTTGCAGTCACTTCAATGTGAACCTCTTGCTGTCAGGTAGTGTCTTTTCTTTGTTATTGACAATAGGAATGTGATCAGAGTACTTCTAAAATTACCTTATTCGGGTCAACTGTAATTCTGACATCCTTGAGCCCTCTGTGAGGGGGCCAATATCAGCCCATAAGTTATGTAACATCTCTTAATGGGGGAAGGAAAGTGTAAGAGAGAAGGCAAGACCGATAAGTAAGGGTAGGGGAAAATGAAAGGAAAAAGAGAAGACCTGAAAGGGAGGGGAGAGGAGGAACAGCTGAAGCTGTAGAGTCAGAGTTACTATTTTGGTAACTATTCTGTGAGAAGGAATAACTGGGCTCTTGTGGGATGCCTCCTGATCAGCTCTCTCTGGATGTGAAAGTACATACCTTTGGCAGGGTGTTTGAGGCTAGATAACTCACAGATTATTCCAGAAACAGCAAGGACAGGGAATGGGGGTTGCAGTCAGTTCATCGCACGTTGAACTTCTAGAAGCAGCATCTCCAAATAGTTGAGAAAAGGGAAGGAAATAGGTTAAATGAGAACTGCTCTATGGTGTTTGGAATTACGGTAGAGGAAACTGTGTTGGAGATGGCTTACTTTGAATAAACACATAGTTATTTCCTGAAACAGCATTATAGTCTAGAGCATAGCAGAGAACATCTTGGTTGGGTTCCCAGACAGTCTTTGTCACTCTATAATAAAATGTTATTGTCAGTTATAAATTCATTACTCCTTTGTCTGGTGCTAGTCCCATATCTGTTAAGTGTGCAGTGTTCATCCACAGATTGGCCTGATTGTGGACTGTTGCAGTCCTAATCAGCCAGTCTTACAGTGCAGTTCCATAGCAAGTGCAATGCTATGAACCCTGTATTTGAAGTCAGAAGCAGCTTTGAGGCAGAATGAGTGTCAGGTCCAACAACTGACATCATCTACCCAGACATGTGCAGTCTTTGACACAGTCCCACATGACATCTTTGTCTCAAAATTGGAGAGACATGGATTTTATGGAATGACCACTTGGTGGATAAGGAATTGGCTGGATGGTCACACTGAACGAGTTGTGGTCAATGGCTCAATGTCTAAGTGGACACCGGTGATGAGTGGTGTTCTGCAGACATTGGTATTACAACCAGTGTTGTTCAACATCTTTGTGGGAGACGGGGACAGTGGGACTGAGTATGCCCTCAGCAAGTTTGTCAGCAACACCAAGCTGTGTGGTGCAGTTAACACGCTGGAGGGAAGGAATGCCATCCAGAGGGACCTTGACAGGCTTGAGAGGTGGGCCAATGCAAACCTCATGAAGTTTAACAAGGCCAAGTGCAAGGTCCTGCACCAGTGTCATAGCAACCCCAAGCATAAATACAGGCAGGGCAGAGGATGGCTTGAGAGCAGCCCTGAGGAGACGGACTTTTTGGTTGATGAGAAGTGGAACATGACCCAGTAATGTGCGCTTGCAGCCCAGAAAGCCAACCATGTCCTGGGCTGCATCAAAAGAAGTGTGACTAGCAGGTGGCGGGAGGTGATTCTCCCCCTCTACTCTGTTCTCGTAAGACCTCACCTGGAGTACTGAATCCGGTTCTGGGGTCCCCAGTGTAACAAGGACATAGACCTGTTGGAGCGAGTCCAGAGGAGGGCCATGAAAATTATCAGAGGGCTGGAGCACCACCTGTACGAGGACAGGCTGAAAGAGTTGGAGTTGTTTAGCCTGGAGAAGAGAATGCTCTGGGGGAGACCTTCTAGCAGCCTTCCAGTACTTAGAGGGGGCCTAAAGGGGAGATGGGGAGGCACTCTTTATCAGGGAGTGTAGAGATAGGATGAGGAGTAATGGTTTTAAGCTGAAGGAGAGAAAATTTAGATTAGCTATTAGGAAAAAAATTTTTTATGTGTGGGTAGTGAGGCACTGGAACAGGTTGCCCAGAGAAGTTGTGGATGCCCCATCCCTGGAGGTGGTCAAGGCCAGGCTGGATGAGGCTTTGAGGAGCCTGGTCTAGTGGGAGGTGTCCCTACCTGTGGCAGGGGGAACTAGATGATCTTTAAGGTCCCTTCCAACCCAAACCATTCTATGATTCTATGAAACTTGCAGGGGTGATCTCTCTCACCCTCTTGCTGTCTCTGTCCTATTGGTAGCACGTTGCACTCGTCTGGGCTCTGTTTTCCACACCTGTGATTTTCCCAGAACCATGGAGCTAAGGAAATGATATGTAGCTCCTGCAGTGCTTTCCTTTTAATTTCCACCTCCACCCATGCTTGTGCCCCAAATTAGGTAAGGAATAGTATCTCCCATTATTATTGGCCCTAGAGTCATATTCTTACCAACACAGAATGACGTGGCACTTAGGATTCTTCTGTAAACATTGGTTGAGGAAAGGGAAAGGTATCTCCTTTTCCCAGGTCCTGCCTGCCCAGACCTGTCAACTATGTTATCCCAGGTTTCTTGCTTGCTAACCCATCTAGAGATGGAGGAAGGGTTGGACGCTGTGTGAAAGGAAACACTGACTGGTTGTCCACAAACACTGGTCTGCCCTGTCAGCCCCAGCAGTGCCTGTCAAGCTGAACACTTTGCACCTGTGTTCTGATCATGCCAGGATGGGTGGTCTGGCCGTCCTCATGTGATTCCTCATTAAAAGGAATATATGTAAAATATTTGTAAAGATGAAGAACTATCCCATTACAAAATTGTTTTAAATTAAGTTAAACTCTGTAGTGTTATGGGCGGCATTATACAAAATTGGGGTAGATAAGTGCAGAAGAACCACAACGTGAAGCTAGGCAGTTCATTGACAGTTTGATACTAAAAAAACCAAAAATTAAGCAGCATTAAGTGGGGGGGGTGGGTAGGAAGAAGAAAGGCTAATTGGCATATACAAGCTGGAAAAAGTTAGTATTTTTAAATATATTGGTAACAAGAAAGGAATCTTTGTTGTGTAGAAACATATCTTTTGTGTCCCTTTAAACAGAGCACAAAAGTTCAAAGGCCTGAGTTTGGAAGAGTTGGAAAAAAGCTATTGTAATTTTTAAATATATTTATTTATTTTTAGTAAGATTTGAATGTAAAGTATAATAGATTAGGAATATGATAAATGAGCAGTCTGTGTGTTCTTACTGTGGTACGCTATATCCTCTCTTCCTTTTTGGCGCTACTCATGGCTAATCTGATTTAAAAAAAAAAAAAAAGAAAAAACCACCAACTCTGTCCAGCTGTCAAAGTTGTCAGTTAAAATTCATGTAAAGGAGAGGANAGGCTAATTGGCATATACAAGCTGGAAAAAGTTAGTATTTTTAAATATATTGGTAACAAGAAAGGAATCTTTGTTGTGTAGAAACATATCTTTTGTGTCCCTTTAAACAGAGCACAAAAGTTCAAAGGCCTGAGTTTGGAAGAGTTGGAAAAAAGCTATTGTAATTTTTAAATATATTTATTTATTTTTAGTAAGATTTGAATGTAAAGTATAATAGATTAGGAATATGATAAATGAGCAGTCTGTGTGTTCTTACTGTGGTACGCTATATCCTCTCTTCCTTTTTGGCGCTACTCATGGCTAATCTGATTTAAAAAAAAAAAAAAAGAAAAAACCACCAACTCTGTCCAGCTGTCAAAGTTGTCAGTTAAAATTCATGTAAAGGAGAGGATTTAATGTATGGTCCAGTCTTTGTTTGAAGACTATTGTGTTGTCTTTACTAAGAATAAAAAAATATTTGCTGTGAAGAGGTGCTATAGTGTTATCTAAAGAATAAAATGCCCATACATTTTACTTTTTTGGGGATTTGAGCCATTTCATCCTATGCTTATATTTTGGGAGTCTATGAATTATATGAGTGGACAACAAATGTTAAGGAGTTAATCAAGCTGAAACAGATGTGTTAATTGCCTTATTCCAGCAATATTTTCTGGTCCTGTTCTTCAAGAAGCTGTTCTGATTGCATATGGTCCAGGCAAATGCCCACACAAATGCCCCTTTTCTGCTTCCTTGCTTGCCACACTTGCATCTCCTTGAGGTTCATGCCATGCGTGTTCTGAAGGTCCGTGAAGCTTAAGTATAGAGGAAAATGAGTGTCAGTGGCCATTCTTCCCAGGAAATACCATGTGGTGTTAGGGAGAGCTGTGACAGCTGAACTTTCAGCACTTCATTGAAGGTACCTTTTCTTTTTCAAAGGTCTAGTTACTGAAGCACTGCATGGGACAGGCAGGTAGAAAGAATGAGGATGAAGAGGCCTTCCTGTATTGTACTTATATAAGAGTTGCTCTGTTCTTTTCAACACAACTGTGAGGAGGTGCTTTCTGTTGGCTGAAGGCAGGTTTGTTGGGCAAGGTGAGGCTGATGGGTGGTGTTTGTGCTTGACCACTTTGTGTTAGCATGCACAAGGGGAATGTTTAAAAACTGCAAATCTGTGTAGAGAAAAACACGAAGCTGGTATGAATAGAAGGCTAACAAAAGTTTTTTGCTGTAATACCACAGTGTCTGTCTTGCTGTTAGGACAGTTTGTATGTATGCTATAGCTCCGTGGTACAACTGTTTTATGAACAACTGCTCAAGTTTTGGTAACAGATGATCCTACTCTAATGAACTTTTGAAATATTACAGACTTTTAAATGTATCGCTTTATTGGGAATTTATGCAAGGCTAGTTATTTATAGTCATTCATACTTGTTTGTAATTTGGTCGTATAAACAGTCAAAATAGGACTGGGCAAGGCTCTGAGCAGCCTGCTGTTGTAGAGTCATAGAATGGTCTGGGTTGGAGGCAGCCTTAAAGATCTTCTAGTTCCAACCCCCCTGCCATGGGCAGGGACACCTCCCACTAGACCAGGTTGCTCAAAGGCTCATCCAACTGGGCCCTGAACACCTCCACGGATGGGGCATCCACAGCTTCTCCGTGCAACCTCTTCCAGTGCCTCACCACCCTCACAGTTAAAAATTTCCTCCTTTAGTTGATCCTCCTTTGAACAGGGGAAGTAGACTAGACTATCTTCCAAACTTGACCATTCAGTGATTGTGTGTAAAGATTTGTATATTGAAACACATCATATAGGAAGCTTGCAGTCATGTTGAGAGATACAAAGCACTCTTAAATTAGAGGGATCTTATTTTGGACTTAGCTGCCTGAAAAACCTTGTGGCTTAGCTCCAGGAAAAGCTATGGTGTCCTTGCCCATATGTTGGTAGTATAGCTGTCTGGACTTACGTAAGTATTCTGACATGTGAAAAGCTGTTAATGATCTATTTTTCACTACTTCTAGACCCAAACTATCTAGAAGAAGCTGCAACCTTAAGCTTTTAAAAACTCTGTGCTGGTGAAAGCCATTGTGGTTGAGTGTCTTTTAACTACAGCTGGAGGATGTCTTCATCTCTTAGACTCGCAGCTTGTTTTCATGGGTATGCTTACCACAGGTACTCTTTTCTTCCTGTATTTTGTTTGTTACATGGACTTTTTACTTTCCCTCAAACTAATTTGAAGTAGGATCCTCTTTCAGTGATATTCTGGCGTAATGCCTAACACTTGTGCTACTTAATACTGTTTGGATTTTGAGAGGTGACATAATACAACAAGCAAAACATAGTCTGAAACTGAAGCTAAATTTACTGCTCTACAGCTGTCTGAGAAAGCTCATTCCCCAGATATGCTACATGTGCATATCTCACACGAAATACGCAGTTACTGTCTAGAACACTTGCATTAACTTGATGTTGATGATAGAAGCAAAGGCGTTTTAATAACTTTGCAAATAATGTGGTTACTAATGCAAATGTGTCTGACATACCTATTGCACTGTGTTCACAGGTGCATACCTCTTTTCTTTCATCTTGGCTTTTTTGCTGTGTGTGGTGGAAACCTCTTGGGAATCTTGTAAGCTTAGGTAACCTGTCTGCTTATCCAGAGACTGAAACATGCCCTTTGAAGTCAGAAGAAAGACTTCAGTCTGCTTGACTGAGCTTTGAATCAAGAACCAAAACCAAAATGCTGGCTCTGTGGAAGCATATGGTGGGCCTTCAGCGAGGCATGGATTTCCTCTGAATCTAGCATAGAAATACCTGTGGCTATTGAGGATGCTCAGACTGACAGGCTATAAAAGAGTGCCTTCTTTTTAGGGTGTAGAGTGTGTTGGGGTTTTGTTGTGTTTTTCCCCCATTATTTTTTGCTGGGGGGGGGCGATTGCTTATGATATGACATGATTCTCTTCAACAGGAACAATGACAAGCCCTCAGTGAACTTGCCCTTTTGATGTGTATTTCAGATGTATAATTTATAAATGTATAGGGAATCTAAGTGAAATGGACTACTCGATGTGTGGGAGAACTTGGGGATCTTCCAGGAAGTAAGCAACAGCATGAGCTTATAGAGTGTTAATCAATGCACTGCTTGTGAGCAATTTTATTGCACACCCCAGTTGCTAACAGATTGCTGCATCTTCAAAGTAGAGGAAGCTGCATCATGCACAGGTACCTTATTAAACATTAAGAAAAGATATGTTGTAGGTCAGTGAGGAGAAGCTAGTGCACTGTTAGATTTATGTATTGAAGTATTGAAAGGCTGCTATAAGGTCTCCCTGGAGCCTTATCTTTTCCAGGCAACTCTCTCAGCCTGTCCTCATAGGAGAGGTGTTTCGTCCCTCTGGTCATTTTTGTGGCCCTTCTCTGGACTCGCTGCAGCAGGTCCATGTCTTTCCTGTGCTGAAGACTCCAGAGCTTGACACAGTACTCCAGGGGGGGGTCTCACCAGAGCAGAGTTGAGTGGGAGAATCACCTCACTTCACCTGCTGGTCAGGCTTCTTTTGATGCAGCCCAGGATACAGTTGGCTTCTGGGCTGTGTGCACATTGCTGTGTCGTGTCCAGCTTTTCATCCACCACTACCCCCAAGTCTCTCTCTGCAGGGTTGCTCTCAATCCATTCCTCCCCCAGCTGGTATTGATACCAGGGGTTGCCCTGACCTAGGTGCAGGGCCTTGCACTTGGCCTTGTTGAACCTCATGAGGTTCACATTGGCCCACTTCTTGAGCTTGTTCAGGTACCTCTGGATGCATCCCTTCCCTCAGTAAGTGCCTTACTCAGTGTGGTGTCATCTGCCGATTTGCTGAGGGTGCACTTGATCTCACTGTCTGTGTCACTGATGAAGATATTGAACAGTACTAGACCCAGTAAAGACCCCTGAGGGACACTACTTGTCACTGATCTCCATCTGGAGATTGAGCCACTGACCACTACTCTCTGGATGTGACCATCCAGCTAATTCCTGTCTACCAAACAGTCCACCCATCAAATCCATGTCTCTCCAATTTACAGAGGTTGGAGGATGTTGTGGAGGATTGTGTCTTGGTGGTGTTACTGTGTTACTTCCATGTGTTTATCAGGGAAGGAAGCTGGACGCTTCTCTTTAATTCTTCTGACTGTGGCTAAAGGAACCTGAACAGCGTATTGTGTACTTACGCCTTATACAGTTGTTTGAGAAGAGTTACAAGTCCCAGCTATCTTGGAGTGTGTTAACTGCATTTACTGGCAGAGTAATAGCATACTTTAGAGTGGGATTTTTGTGGATTTCTTTTTGCCCACTCAGTTATGTTTCTGTCCTACTTCTATTGGTACAAAGAGCCTGTTGCTCTCAGCTCTTGCTGGATTTGTCTCACAACTGTCTCACTTTATGTGTCAAAAAGTGGTAGGTATGACAAGCAGCAGGTGTGTATTCTTGCAGTTTTGTTAGACCAGGTGTTGCAAACAGGGCTATGCATATGAAGCACTGTATGGCAAGAAGCTGCTTTAGGCTTGGTGTGGGGCAGCAATTTTTTTCCACTAGTAAATACCACTTCTTAATGCATATGTTTGCTTGTAAACTTGAAGTTGCTCAGGGTGTTTTAGTTTTGTTATACTTACTGTAGGTTCCTTGTTTGCAAGCCAGGTCTCGCTTTAGCTGGATTAACGTCCTGGTTATTTAGCATGTCGTGCTCTCAAGAGGAAGGTTGTGTTATCCATGTGTTTGTGAGGATCTTCAGATCCAATTAATGTCACAGGAAAAAATTCTTGAAAATTTCCTCTTGTGGTGCACTTCAGCTATCTCTGTTTACTCAGATGAAGGTATGATGCATGAGGTCAGATGAAGGCTGTATTTTTTTTTTATATTTCTGAGTCAAGTTGCTTTCTTCAGAGGATCCTGTGAGGTAGAATGTAATTTGTATATTGCTTGATAAACTGTGATGTAGTGAATGGAATATGGCAAACATGAGCGGTGTGTGGGGAAAATGGCTACAGGTAAGTTTCTCCATGCCTGTTGAATGGTGATCATCAGTTTCTTTTATAAGGACGTTATGATGTATGGTATGTTTTTTCTCATTTTTAAATGTGGATGCCTGCTCAGTCATTACACATTAGGTGGTAACCACCAAACTTGGTTTATTATTTTTTGCTTTTAATTTAGGCTATCTGGGAAAGTATGGGACTATCTTGTGGCTGTAGAAGCTTGTTTCCAGGCTCTTTTTATTTGCTAACTCATTGCACACTTTTGGGCAAATAAGCAACTACAGCTGCTGTTTCAGCCTGTAAAATACTTAGTATCTACTTTGTGTAGCTGTCCAGTGTTGTTGAAGGGATGGTACCAAGTCCAATCTGAGATTTTCTGATACGAAATAGAAGAAAATCAGGTAAGTGTTCTTCAGGGACCAGGAAGGCAAATTTAGTAAGTTAACACATGCTTGAAATGTACTTGGCAATTTTCAGTGTTTTTTCTCTGGTAGCATAAGAATGTAATTGTTCTGCCATGCTGTATTTTTCCCAATTCCTACAAGGGAGTTTCCATGCCTGGAATTTAGATTTATAATCTTTTCTTTTTTTTTTTTCCCTGATGTATCCTGATACTTTCAGATTAAGCTCAAGTCACTTTATCATTTATTCTTGAAATGCCAAGTTGCCTGTTTCCTGCAATGGTAACTCACGTTGTGGCTGTCTGTAAGGTAACAGAAAATACCCTTATATCTAGAAATTATACATAAATGTTAGTTAATGACAGACTTCCTCCTGCTCTTCTGCAATAGCAATTCCTGCTCTTGTTCCCCTCTCCTGTTTTCTGGATAACTCTCATAGGTTTAATGACTGTGTTCAAGGCAGCATTTTCATTTTCTTAGATTTATGTTTCTGTTTTTAACACTAGTAGTTTTTCTATTTTTTTATTGTTCTGTAAATTGTGTATTGCTTAGTAGCTTCAGCTTTATGAATGTAGGATTATTTTGGCTCTCTATGTACAGCAAACACAATTATGAAATCACATTCTTTGACGTAAGAACAACAAATTAACCATTTTTAAATAGCTTGTGTATGTACTGAAGGTGGCTGTAAACAAACTTAGTATAGTCTCATTTAGAGGGAGGGGAATGGATACTGTAAATCTTGCCGGTAGAATTGACTTAAGCTCCTAGTTGAACAGCATGAGAACTGCCAAGCTAGTGCAGTAAAGGTTAGAAGACTGGAAGAAGGGCTTAACCCCTTATGTTTCAGTGCAAGTTCTGTGATCTTGTGCAGGGGGTTGTTATTGCACTTTCACATCTTTAAAATAAGGGGGAGGTGTGTAAGAATATTTATATGGGGTAATTGTGGTGGATAGAAAAGTAATTCTGCAGTGCTCAAATACTATAGAAATGTGGGGGCTGTGTAAGTTCTCTTAAGAAGAGACAACCAGCTTCTACTGTGCCCAGCTTAACTTCTTTGTCACCTCTATATAGTTGGAAAATCCTCAGACTGTCCTGACCTTGGTATGTCTACTGGCTGTTGTAAACTCCTGTCTTTTAAGTTTCCTGCTGCTTAAAATCTGTGGGTAGTTAGCTGAGGTGATGCTGTTCTGTGTTTCTGGAGATCTGACCTTCCTTACAGGGCACTTGAGCTTGTCCCAAATATGTGGGACATGAGGTCTGCATGGATGCTTCCATCAGTAAGATTCAGAGGCATGTTTTCAAATATGGAAACCATAAATGGCCCTGATAATAGTCTCCTTTATTGATCTTTTCTGAAAAGTAGAGGCCTATGTTCCTGGTGACAATGTGCTCAGGACCTTGTAGGAACAGATCTTTCACATTTTAATAGCTCAGTTGTTTTTAGCAGGATTGCTCCCAGTTTTCATTAATGCATGATCACAGTCTGACCTAGAACATGCCTCCTCGTCCTCTGCTCTCAGTGCGTGTGTGGGATTTTGGATGAATTGTCAGTTTTCACACACAGCTGAAATGCATCTTCTTTTCAAGTATGTTTGAGTAATCCATAGTGATGAAGCAAAACAAGTAGGAAAGAATGTGATCTTGCTATATGCCATGATTGTAATGACCCCCTCTTTGAAATAAATCAGTTGTTTGTCAGAAGACTTATGTCTGCATAAGCACACAGCATTGCTGCAGACAGGAAGTGCCCTAGTCTGTTGACCTTGTCTCCCAGGGAAAACTCAAAGCTCTCGCTAAATTTAAAAAAAAAAAAAAAAAAGAAACCAACTTGTCTTAGTGGAAGACAAAAGCAATAATAACTATAACCTCTCTTTTTTTTTTTAAATTTATGAGTGTGCAATATGATATTTAAATTGCTTTTAAAACTTTTTTAATGCAGCAGAAAAGAGTGAGGTCAGATATATTTTCTTAGGGCTGTATTACACTCCACAAGGGTGAACAGGAAATGGTTTAAAGGAATGCCAAGAAGCCCCTATTCCCTAACCAATTCCCTTGTCTTCTTTTAACCAGCTTTATTTCACACTGCATGCTTCAGCTGCTGCGAGCATTTCTGGGTTGAGAATAGGGGAAAGTTTCAGTAAGTTCTTAAGTTACATCACCCAAGTTCTTTTGCCTGCCATTTAAAGAAAAAAAAATGGACTGGATTTTAAATATAACTATATACAGACCGGGTGTGGGGAAACAGATTTTGCTATGTACATCTCTCTCTGTTAGAAGTGGTGGGAGTGCTACCTTGCTAACCCTAGCAGTTGTGATAGTTTAGTGTGACAAGAATATTCATTGTAATTTACAATCATTACCACTGTTTTCAGGAATTTGCAATGTGAGTTTATGTAGTACAATCCTCATTTCACTTTATCCCATGAATTATAATTTTTCTGTTTCTAGCTAGGTTTGTCTCCAAAGCAGCCTTTTTTTTTTCCTTCAAGTCTCTTGCTGCAAAAGGAAGTCTAGAAAATTAAAAAACCCCGACTTGAATATTGCCAAATCCATGCTCTTACAAACTACTAAAAACAAATGAAAATTAACAAAACCACCAAACCTGGATTTCTTTGAAGTGTTTCTGTACATTACACTCACAGAAATATTTAAGACTGTGCTTATATCTGCTCGATGTTTTGCTTGTTACCATGAATATCCAGAAGGGAACATCTCTTTGAGGGGGAAAAAAGAAATTGGAAGTAGATATTCCAAAGCGCTTCAGGGGGAATAGCTTCCTTTCCAGAGGTGCACTGACCTGTAGACAGCATGATCTTGGACTTCCTGGTATTATAGGTGAGGCAAACCCTTTCCTTTATGCTAGAGCAAGTCACCTCTTTCTGAAGCTTTGAACAGAGGTAACGAATGCTGTCTTAACACCTGGCTTCTAGTCTAAAAGCTCATACCCAATGTGGCTGTTACTAATGGTGTAAGTGATAGTTGTACCTATTGGCTGGTTAATAGGGCAAATCTTGCAAATGTTCACTGTTTGCCAGAGTGCTGCCACACTGAACATGTGAGGATAAACCAGAAATGTACTAAATTCTTTCAGAGTGTGTGATGTGAATTTTTTATAGTCTTGTCTCTCCATGAGTCATTTCAAAGACACATGAGTGTAAGTTCCAAAACTAACCTACTGCTTATCTTAAGATATCCTTAAATAGGCACATTAGACATTATCCTGTGCTCTGTCAAACTTGGATATCAACCCAAGTTGTCTAAAGTATGACAAAACTAGATAAGCTGACTAGTAGTGTTGGTACACATTCAGGAGTTTAAACTTACTAATGTTTGGCTCCTGTCTTATTCAGAAGACACTGTTCTAAGTTCTGTAGCTTTTGAACACAATGATTTGGCTTCCTAGAGTCCAGCACCGTTGTTGACTGCTTGGGTGAGATGATCTCTTTTAACAGTGTTTACAGAAGTCAGAAATATTTGCACAACAGTAAAGAGGACTAGGAGCTCTGGTTATGAAACCCAACACCTATAACAATAATTAACACTGAATGGTTGTGTAGAAGGCATGTAATATGCTAAGAATCTGCAATTAGGACTGAGTGCCTGCTACATGACATCAAAATCTTGGTTGTTGAATACTGTAACGCCTCAGGCATGTGGGCAGGACTTTATAATGAAATTAGAGGGTCTTTTCTAGACTTAATCAGTTTTCCGTGCAATTAATCCTTATCAAATGTGTGATTTGTTGCAGCTTTGTGTTATATGGGGAGACTCAAAATTTTAGAACTTATGCTGTTACACCCCTCCCTCCCCCTGCATTTCTGTTCTGTTTTCTGTTTGTTCCTGGTAGATGAAGATTGGGTTAAGGAGCAGTTAAGTAATTTGGACACCCATAAATCCATGGGTCCTGATGGGATGCACCCGCGGGTGCTGAGGGAGATGGCGGAAGTCATTGCTAGACCACTCTCCATCATCTTTGGCAAGTCTTGGGAAACAGGGTTGGTGCCTGAGGACTGGAGGAAAGCGAATGTCACTCCAGTCTTCCAA
>VZTO01023478.1:70499-86258 GCA_013400615.1 Syrrhaptes paradoxus | reverse complement strand
GAATATGAGAAAAAACTTCTTTCCAGTGAGGGTGACAGAGCACTGGAACAGGCTGCCCAGAGAGGCTGTGGAGTCTCCTTCTCTGGAGACATTCAAAGCCCGCCTGGATGCGTTCCTGTGCGATCTGATCTAGGTGTTCCTGCTCCGGCAGGGGGATTGGACTAGATGATCTTTCGAGGTCCCTTCCAATCCCTAACATTCTGTGATTCTGTGATTCCTGGGCAGTTTTGGTAGCAGAATACATTGAGAGAGGAGATAGTCTACCATTTTTCTTTCAATTTCAGGACTACTCTGGAAAGTCTGCTTCAGACCTTAGCTGGCTCTTTAACACTACTTGCCGCCTGCAGAAGTGGGAGGTCACTTCAGTCTCCCTTTGTGGGAAAAGGATTGGGTCATTTGAGATTGTCTGCCACTGCTGAGCCTTGGAGAACATTTCTTGGTTGGAAGCAAAACAAACAAAAAAAACCAAAGGAAAAGAAAATATGTCTATTGACATGAAGCCTGAGTTTTATTTGAATTGGAAAAATAGCTTGCACTGACATGAATCATCATCCATGTTCTGTTCCTTGTTTTCTCTTTAGCTGATAATGGGTGGAGTTCTGAAATATTTCAAGCTAAACTAACTTCAGAAGACACTAACTTAGGACAGAGTTACCGTCAGCCTGGGCCTCCATTGTCCTACTGCAGCTTTGAGGATGTTTTTGGCATTTCTTCATGTGGCTTTTTCACATTGCCCTTGAGGCATTGTGCTTACCAATAGATCTTAGTTGCTATTACTGCTATAATGAAAAGCATCATTGCTAAGCCATGCCTTCTTCCCTCTTTCCATATCCCTTTGCTGTTCCCCACAAGTTTATTATGTATCTGTACCACAGAAAGCTAGTACTGGCCTGGGATCTTGCTATGCTTGGTGCTGTTATTTTTATTACCTCTTCTTGCCCTTGCATAAGGGTTCTCCTCTTACAAAGTTTCGTTCTAAAATGAAAGCCACATTTCTCTCTCAAAATTCCAAATACATTTGATCATACCTGAAAGAGACACCATGCTTGTTTGCAGAGCAGCGGGTAAGCATAACTTGTTCTATGTGGACTTGCTGAATGTTAATAAATTCCAATCACCCAAGCTGATAAAAGGCACAGTATCTGTTTCTGGAAAGAATTATATTGCATCTATTCAGACCCAACTTTTAGAACATAGCATTTCAGGAGCAAAGTTAATTACAGTGTTCTTATGTCTTTGTCACAAGAAAGCCTAGTGGTGGGGAAAATCAGTAGTTGTTAATTTGTGTTCTCTTACTTAATACTTAACTGTCTCAGTCTTTTAGTATGTAAGCATGCACTGCAGTTGCTGGGGAGAACATAATTTCAGTTGATGAAAATGACAGGGAGAGAGTCTTATTTCCAGTCGTGGAAAGCAGTGGGGTTAACTCTGTAGTATTCATGCAGTTCTTAATTTTCAGTGACTAAACAGAGAGAGTATTTTTAATGAGTTAATCAACTGCATTTTATATGCAACATGATGTTTTGGAGTTGCTGCTGTTCCTTTTGAGACCTCCCTTACCTCCCTCCTTGATCCTGCAATTTAAACCTCCTTTTCTATTAAAAAGTCTACCTGATTTATGTTGTAAGTATGACTACATATTCTGTTAAAGTTGTAAGAAAATAAAATGTCCTTTCTAAGAAATGTCAAGAGCATTTTGCAGTGTTTCTTGAGATTGGGCAAAGTTAGTCTGAGATTTCTTAGATTTCACAAGATCCTTTGTGAGCAGCAGAATAGTGAAGCCTGGCCTCCCTGCATGTTTTTGTATTCCTCCTCCACCTCATCACAGTACTGGTGGTTTTCCCACTCTGGCCTTCAGTGTCTGCCCTTTTTGCTCTTTCTCTGACATACGTGTAGAGACACCTCTCAGCCATGTCCCTCATGTGCCTGCTGGGCATCAGGCAGTGTCTGCTGGGGCTGTTCCAAATTGCTAGAGCAGGTAGTGCAGTTAGCTGTTTGGCATTTGTCAGATCAAACAAAACAGCTAAGCTCATGCTGCAGCCTTTGGTGGAAGCACTGTATTATTCTTGTCTACGTAATCACTGTTTTTCGTGAAGCTTGCATAAGCTTATTTATCTTGGAGACTGCTTCCTAACTTTCAGTGATCTTGGAGTAGGTGTACTGGTATAGAATGATTGCATTAGCCTCTTGGCGAGGCAAGGAGGAACTGACACCAAATTAAGCTATTTCAAAAGAAATAATTCTGGAAAAAGAACAGGACCCTCAAGCCTGTATTGCTGAGTTTGCTAAAACTAGCCCTACCAAGGGCTGTCAGTTTCTCTGACACTTGGTCACAAATACCAGCAGTGCTAACAAAAAGCTACCAGCTGGGACCAGTTTTTAAAGCTGATGATTTATATGTGGTTTCTGCCTATGCTAAATAAACATGTTAGGAGATCCAATTCCACTCTAAAATAGATGGAACTCTAAAAGTAGTGTCTCATTGAGCTTGTTTAATAAAGCTACTTAACATTGCTGGTTTGGAGACTGTCTTTATTTTGGCAAACATCTGGCTACACTTGTGATTTGAGAATAATCAACGGTAAACTTTTTTCTCTAATGCTTTATGCAGTGGCACCTTCAACAGTGACTGGGGCCCACAAATGATAGGGTATTTTGAACTCCGACATGCATCTAACTGTGCCGTTTCTTGTAAAATAAATAGATCTCAACCTTTTGCTACATTGCAGTATTTTTTTTTTCTGCCTGACATCATGCTTGTTATGTTGATGGGTATAACCTTTGCCCAAAGGGTACATTTATATTCTGTGACTGTCATTATTCTGAGAACTTAAATGGTACATCTTGCATCCTGTTTCTTGCTACTTTTACACTGTTGATGCAGACAAGAAATTATGTCATTATCATAATCCTGCTTCATTGTATGATGTAAATTTTCTTGCTTCACCATTCAGAGATGGAGATGCTGACTCTCTTATGTCTGAAGATGCAAATGTCTCAGATGCATCAGTCTGGGTGGCTTTCAGGAATGCCAGCCATCTGGTGTCTACTCTGTGTGGGTTGCTGCCTCCTCCAACCTGTCAGAGCAGCAGAGGTTTCAGGGAAAAAATGTATGGAGGTGCCTTGTCTTAGGAGACTTTGCCTAAAACTAGGCAGTGATTAGATAGCTTTTATGCAAAATGTACATGTTCTTTATGGGGGATAGGTGTAGCCTTCTTGCTGGGTTCTTCAGGAGTTTTTCCCACGAGCCTGTTACCTGAATGAGATGCTGCATCTAGTGAACAGTCAAGATGTGTTACTCTATTAGCAAGTCTGTCAGACTGATTTCTGCATCTTAGACAAACATAAGTGAGGGATGGACAAAAACTGCAACACAAATTCTGTTGGATAGCTTGAGAGATGTGCTTTCTGTGAGACTGAACTCTTCCTGGTCTTGTTTCCTTTCCCTTGGCTTCCCATGCATCTTCTGAGAAGAACAGCAAACAAGATGCTGTGCTACAGGATATTGACACTGATACTGTATGGATGTCGTGACTTTTGTGGTCTTTCTCTCTTAAGCACACACATGAGTCTAAGTGCAAAAAATGATTTTTTAGAACAGGTGAACCAAAACAGTTGTGGGATTGGGTGCAAAGAGATTTTGCACTCCTCTGTGGGGAGGTGTTGGCACTTGTAGCAAAATACATGAAACCACAGCCTGCATGGCTTTGAGTAGAATACACAGTTGTGATACCATCTCATTCGAGCTGTACTATTTCTACATGTGATGTTTCAATAGTGCCGTTGTTTTATGAGGCTGGGATGCTCTCTGACATGATATAGAGCACGTGGTTGCCCATTGAGTTGTTTGTGGCAGTGAAAGGCTGGAGGGAGAAGGTATGTTCTAAAGCAAATCTTGAAAACTTGCATTTGATGGTAAAAACAGGACTTTGCAATGCTGCCATTTGTAAAATGGAAGCAGTCAGTGACCTCTTCATTAGTACAGTTCTATGTCTGATGCAAGACACTACAAAGACCTTGCTGCACAGACTTCTTTTTCCTTCATTACTGGAAAGCTGACTTGGGTTTGAAAGAAAAAGCCCTGGTTCCCATTTTCATCTGAAATATGAACTCTGCTTTGCATTCCTGACCCGTAACAGAGCTATTCCAAAAACATGCTTTTTTCCACCAAAGCAGCATGTATTGAATTATAATGGCCATCCTGCAATGCAGACATTTTAATTTTCAACAGGCACAAAATTCTGCAAGGGGGTGAAAGTTCGGGAGGCGGGAGGGAGGCTAACTCAGAAAATATGAACAGAAATATGCTCTTTTCCCAACCGTCTGTTCTTTAGAGCATTCGTACTAAAAGAAATTGAAACCAGAATTTTAAAACAATTTTTATCTTGAGAAGAACTTGATGCCTGTTTGAGGTTTTGGAATGTAAGCCATGAGTTAAAAGCCATCTTATGTTTGTATACAACTTCACAGTATTTAGATGATGGGGGGGAAAAATACACTGTTGTCTAAGGACTAAAAATAGGTCTGTCATTATGTATAATAGGCACAGATAACCGTCTTGCTTAGCCTTGGCATTTTGGTCTAGAGGAAGGGAAGCCTTCAGCATTCAGTGCTTTCTGTTGAAAACACTTAAATTCTTCATGCCTTGTAAAGCATGTTGTCTGCAAGTTTTGTGTATGTTGTAGAGCTGGTTAATTCCAGCTCCTGCTTCTATCTGTTGCTCACCACTCCTCTGGCTCTGTTCCAAGCAGAAGCTGAGCCCTTTGCCTAATGGAATATTAAGTTCTTGCTGGTGCCTTCTGGTTGGAGCTTTCTGTAGCTCAGTGACTGAGCAGCCTAAGAGGTAGCTGTTCTAGTAATAAAGGTACAAATTGTGCTGTACTTCCGAAAAAACTTAAGGGTGGATAGCTTCAGAGGGCAGTCAGGTGTGAGGAGCTGAAGAAGTGAAATTGTGGTCATGGTTGACTATTATAGAGTGCTAGAAACCTGACTTCCCCGAAGAAGAGGAGCATACAATTTTTGCAGAAGCATATCCACCTTGATATACATGTTACTGGAATAATGCTATCTGTCATTAGGGCAGTAGAGATGGCATGTATCATTTCTTGTACAATCTCAGGCAGTCTTATGAAGCAGGAGGGTGTTATGTATACTTACAGAATAGGGAACACATCCCTGTCGAAAGGATCTATAAGCCCTCTTTGACAACAGTGTGTACAGAATTAAAGCAAAGCAGTGGAGTTGTCTATTTTCACATAGCCTGATTTATGCAGGAATTAACTTCTGACAATTTGGTGGTAAAGTTTCCTTTGCTTTAAAAGAAAAAAAAAAAGTGCAAGTATCTCATGCTTTGATTTGTGAGTAGGAAAGCTGCAGAGGTGCATAAGAAATGGCAGAAACTTAATATTGGATCAGTGTTTGTGTCTGTTCAGCAGAAGTGCTGAAATAAGGAAATCATAAAATTAATGCAATGAATTCTGAACAAATGATGCTTTCTTCTCTGGTTTACTGATCATCCCTGAGAGGTACAGAGATGCATGTACCTTAATACTGGGTGAAATATGTGCTCAGTCTCCCTGTGGCAGTTTCAAAATACGTATGTGGAAATGTGTGCTTTTTCTGTTTTCTTTCTAATTAAATGGTTTTTAATTTTCCCTTTCTCCTATCTGTGTTTGTAGACTGACTGTGACATTAATGTTTTTTAAAAAAATTAATCTTTTTACCTTTTTGAAGACTACCTGTGTCTGACCCAGCTGTACAGAACACAGATAAATACAGATAATGCAGCTAGGTCTAGGTCATTGTGGAGCAGGTCACCATGATGACATGCTCCGTCCTCCCACATAAACAGTTAAGGAAACTGGAATGCTTTAACCATGCAAATCAGATATAATTGTATTCTTTGAATGGATTCTTTACCCTTTTTTCAGCTGTTGGTGCAAGAAATGCCATTTTGTGCTGTCTTCAGAAACAGAACAAAAGTGTTCTTGAATACTGTGCATCATTGTATGTGTGTTGAGCTCCTTTTTCACAGCTCTTTCCAGTCTTCATGTGACTGTGTTTATTGCAGGACTCCACAGTGTATTTCCCAGGTACAGATTATTTCGGGCTCCATTTAGAAGGAACAGTTTCAAGATGAGTCTGATGTACTAATCTTTTAAAAATAAATGTGTATTTGTTCCAGCATGTGTCCGTAAATACGGACACTCTCTGTGTCCCAGAGATTGTATTAGACCAATGAAATAATTTGTATATTTTCTACTTTTGGTCAGGAGAAAGCCTATTTAGATTAATGTTTTCAGTATAATATATACTTGTTATATAAAAGCAAGCAAACAAAAAAGGTCTTTGTGTGTAGCAGGCTCTTATTGCATGGTAGTGTTAATACTCCCATATACAGGGATCTGGACACAATTTTTTTTTATTCTTTATGTTGAAATTCTAGCTGTTCTGGGATGGTAGTCTAAGTATTATTTTGATGGTTGTTTTCTTTTGTGTCCTTGTGTTCTGCTAAAGCACACAGAAATTGACTAACTGTATCCAACAGAGAGATGCATTTTGGTAAAATATGTTTTGTGAGTTCTGCCAGAGATGTCTGGGAGTGGTCTCCAGGGTAACCAGGCTTTTCCTGGCCTAACTCAATAACTCTGTCTAAAGTAAGTGCTGGTAGTGGCTGCCTTGGTGCAAAAGCAAGAAACGCATCGTCTTTTATTAGACACAAGTAATTAGCTCTCTGCTTCTGGACCAGTGTTTTATTTAGAGATCATCCTTGTGAGACAGGCTCTGTTACCTCTCTGAAAGGGTTCAGTCTCAAGCTCCCGAGGTTGGAAGAGACCTTGTGTGGAAGAGAGTGTGTTGAAGGATGCTCAGCTTCTGGGGAGGAGAATAGTCTTTCTGCTGTGTCTCCCCAGTGATTTTTCCTTCAGCCAACTGAAAAACAGTATTGACATGCTCTGGTGGGAGGTGCATGTGCAGCCAGTGAAATATGTAATGAAACCTGAAGTCTTACATGCTCTTTTTTTTTCTTTTTTTTATTTTTCTTTTTGTCAGACTAAATAAATAAATAAATACGCCTTAAACATAATAATTTTTGAAGGCTTAAAAATAATTAGTGTTGCACTACAACACCTAATTTTTGTATGTCTGCTGACTTGCGTGTTTGTTTTTTTTATTGCCCTTTTGTTGTGTGCTGCATTCTTATGCAAAAACATGGATCATAAACAACACAGTATGTTATTTTGGACTTTACATTGAAATTCTATCGTTTCTGTTTGCAAAATATGACGTCTCTTAAAATAGCAGTGGCATGACTGGTTATAGAGCTTGTGGTAATTCAGAGCATGTATAATATGTCAGGATGTATGGAGTGTGGTGATAAAGCTCAGTTAGACTGGCTGTCATCCACTTTCCACCTCAGCTTTCCTGTTTGACATTAAATGTTTGGAAAACTTTTTGCATTAGGCGTAGAAATAAAAGAATGACGCACTCTAGAATAAAATAAAACTAAGGAAGTGGCTAGCTACCCATGAAGCTCAATATATATTCCAAATAATGTAATATTCTCAAAATTTTCTTCATTTGCCAAAATGCTTGTTGCCTTCTTAAAAAAAACAACAAAACAAAAGCACACTCATCAGAAAAAAACACCAATAAACACTAGCCCCCAGAAGAAACCCAACCAAACAGAAAAACCAAACCAACCTGAGCGGGAATGGTAGAATTCTCCTTCTCCTCATTTTCCTTTATACCTGATATTGATTCTTCATTTTAATTTCCAGTGTGAAAAGCTAGTGCATAAAAGCATCCCAGCTCTTTTTAACACATTATTGAGGCTGCAGGTAACTTTCCAGCAATCCTGAAGCCTTGGCCCAGTGCTTCATGTCTTGTGCCAGCAACAGCATTTGCACTAAAAGAAAGTGGCATCGGGAGATGGCCATCCTGCGGTGAGCGAAACAGCCCAGTTTTACAAAGGGGAGCACAGTAAAACCAGTTCCGTGGCTGAGCAGGCGTTCAGCAAGCAGCCCGAGGCAACGTGTTGTGTCAGGGACTGAGTACAAAGCCTTGGACAGCTGCAAGCATAGAGGTTTAATTTATAGTGTCGTTGCAGAGCGTGTGCCAAAACTTTCCTCACTCCTAAGGAAACACTTTCCAGTACATAATAATTCAGCCTTAGAGTTCTTTAGAGATGCTGAAGAGCACTTTGGGTTTTTTTTCCTCAAGCAGATAGCAATGTTCTGTGATGAGATTATGGAGACTTCTCTATTCACACTTCACTGTAATTTCTGTAATATTACTCCCGTATTTTGCTAATAGTATCTTTACTGTAACCTTTTCTGGAAAAGTTGCAGGAGGTTGATTTCACTGCCTTAGCTTTGTTAGTCTCTTCCCAATCAAACAGCACAACAGACCAAAATCTTTAAAATTTGATTTCTCAGAAGTAATTGCAGAGTTGCTGTGAAAAACTATGTGGAGTTCTACAAATATAAGTCCTTGATTTTTTTTTTTTTTGTGCAATGAAGTTTTTTTTAGAAGGATAAAACAAAACTGATACATAGTAACTGATGCTTCAACATTTAAAGAAAATGATTTTTTTTTTTTTTGCTACCATGCAGGCCAAGTTCTTGAGAGCTTCCTTTTCAAATCCATATTTAGGTACATAAACAAGATATCTAACTTTCAAAATGACTGGTTCAACAAATAGTTCAATATTTCTGTAGTGTGATGTGCATGGTATAAAATATACTTAATGTAAGAGGTGATAGTCCATTGAAGTTGTATCTTTTCATAGTAAAGATGTGTCCTCAGCCTTTATTGGAATGACTGTTCTATCCATCCCAAGGTTTTTATTCAAACCCTGATTTAAAGGGTGGCTGTGGCCTGTCTTCGGTTTAGACTTCTATCCTTGACGCAAGTTATCGTTAAAAGCAAAGGAATTGGCAGCTGGAGTATGAGAAGACCATACAATCAAAAGCACTCTAGCCTTCTGCCTGAGTTATTAAGGCTGAGTGGTCAAATCTGTTAGCTTTAAACTGTTTTTGTTCTGCAGTCGTTAAAAAGTTTTGGGCCGGTGGTATAGAACTGGCTTGCTGAGTTCAACATTACTGCCTTGCTTTTGTTAAATTATTTTTGGGTACTTGAGAAGGAGGTAAGTGATTGCTAGGGACCTTGAGCATACAGGTTGCTTGAGCACAGGGGTTCCTTTCTTAGCAATATGCTTGTTGGTGATATGAAGCACAGATGAGGGGTAGCAGTGGTCGTTTTTTCTCCCTCCTTTCCATCTCCCTACTGAAGAAAAGCAGCGTCATCGTGTGTCGTTAGCTGCTGCTTTGGGGCAGTGTTTTGAGTGTAACCTGGTCCCAGTGCCCATCAGGCTGTACAGACACCAGTGTGTTGATTTTTGTTCTGCAGAGCAGGAGAGGGAATAGGAGCTGTTGTGCAAAAAGCAACAGGGTTGAACAGTTTTCTGTTAAGGACAGAACAGAGATTGCTGGTTCAGATTGAGGGTCTCTAGTCTTCTGTTTCCAGTATTGCCTGTCATGCATATGTAGGGAAGAGCAACCACTGAGCAACTGTGTATTACACTTCTCTATAATACTTTCCTAGCTGCTGACTATTTTCAGCTCAAGCAGTTTCCTGAACATGGACATTCATTCCTTCTGGTTTGAGTGAATCTCTCTTCCAAATCTGTAGCGAGTCTTTGTACCTAATATACACTCTGTCCCTCCCTGAACCCTTGTTGCATCTTCAATTTTTTTTTTAAGGAGTTCCACAGGTCTACCATTGACTTTCCTTTGGTTTTGACCTGGTTCCACTTTCATGTGATAGTCCCTCACTGCACTGGAAAAGACACTGAACAGTTGATCCCCATCTGCCTTCCCCATACTATTGTTTTTTGTCTCCTTTGTATCCCCCTTAATTTGCCTCTCTTTTGAGGCTGAGTCACCCTAGCCTATTTGTTCTTCATACAGGTGCTGTTTTGGATCATTTTTGCACTTCTGAAACTGTTCCAGCTATAACACTCTTTTAGAGAAAGAGACCAATATGACATGTTGGTGAACAGCTTGAATGTACAGTTGGTGTACGGTCCACAGTTATCCCAAGCACAAATACAGGCTGGGCAGAGAATGGGTAGAGAGCAGCTCAGAGGAGAAGGACTTGGGGGTATTGGTGGATGAGAAGCTCAACATGAGCTGGCAGTGTGCACTTGCAGCCAAGAAAGCCAACCGTGTCCTGGGCTGCATCAAGAGAAGCATTAGCAGCAGGTCAAGGGAGGTGTTTCTCCCCCTCTACTCTGCTCTCGTGAGACCCCACCTGGAGTACTGTGTTCAGATGTGGGGCCCCCAACATAAAAAAGACATGGACCTGTTGGAGAGAGTCCAGAGGAGAGCCACAAAATTAATCAGAGGGCTGGAGCACCTCCCCTATGAGGACAGGCTGAAAGAGTTGGGGTTGTTCAGCCTGGAGAAGAGAAGGCTCCGAGGAGACTTAATAGCAGCCTTCCAGTACCTGAAGGGGGCCTACAGGAGAGATGGGGAGGCACTCTTTATCAGGGAGTGTAGTGAGAGGACAAGGGGTAACGGGTATAAGCTAAAAGAGGGTAAATTTAGACTAGACATTAGGAAGAAATTTTTCACTGTGAGGGTGGTGAGACACTGGAGCAGGTTGCCCAGAGAAGCTGTGGATGCCCAATCCCTGGAGGTGTTCAAGACCAGGCTGGATGAGGCTTTGAGCAACCTGGTCTGGTAGAAGGTTCCAATCCCCCATGGCAGGGGGTTGGAACTTGATGATCTTTAAGGTCCTTTCCCACCCAAACCATTCTATGATTCTGCTTTCTTCTTTATGCCTTACCTGATGATTCCTAACACTTTGATTTGGTAGGGATTGGACTGGAAGTCGGGGAACCTGGATAATTTTCCTGGCTAGCTTGTATAGTCCCTGGATTCTTGGGTTTTGCTCCTTCTCTAAACTTTTATGTTGATGTGGATAAGTGTGCACGCTCTTTTGGAAAAGGATACCAAGTGTAGGCTCTTTTGATGGCTGCCAGTGCCTTGGCTCTTTTGCAGAGCAAGCTATTATTACATAGGGGAAAATTGTAGCATTGTGGTTTTAGAAGCTTCGGAGTAATTATATCTCAGTCAGTCCCTAGTAATTTTCCCTTGCTAGTTTCATCACTATGAAAAATGAAACTATTGTTGCTTGCCATTTTTCTTTACTTTCTTGCTAGAATCAGTCTGTTTTTCTGGTAGCCTGACTTGCTTTGTGGGTGGATTTAAACTACCAACAGTAAAAAGTGGAGAGTTTTTATAGAACTGTTAGGTATTACATGGTTAGTTAAGGCGTCTAGGCATACCTTCTTAAATGGCATCCTGAATATAATGAGGACCAAAGTGATAACAGCGTACTGAATGGTTACCTTTAATTCAAAGTGATTATGTGAAATGTTTGAATAACTTTGGTATTGATGACTTCTGTTGTGCATATTTGGGTAATCAATGAATTGGAAAGTATTCTACCTGTCACAGTTGATGGCTCCAATTTCCTTATCAGTTTTTTTCATTCAGCCTTTACGTAATGCAGAAAATAATATTCTTTGCCACTTAGTGTATGTGTGTTCTATGTGTATTCTTAGTTGATATGTATTCCTTTCTCTTCCCTAGGTATTTTTAAAAGGGAACCTTCTTTTGATTTGCAAATAGCCCTTTAAATTATTTTTTTCTAAAATTTTAATGTTAATTAGGTGTGAAGTAGTACAGATTGCTTTCAAAGTTTATAAAGGCAAACTTTTCAAAAGCTGCATTGCTGCAGAAAGGCAGCCTATTTAGCTGAGCAGTGTTTGTAACAGTAAGGGTTGATGCATTAATGCAGATTTTAAGAGCAATACCCATTTATTTTCCAAGAGAAGGCTTAGGAATATTTATCTTGAAGACTTCTAAGAAACCCTGTTTATTTGTGAATACCTTTTTAAAATAGCTAGCCAGATGGATCCAGGGAATACTTGTGCATGTCACATATGTCTAACGCCTTTCCTTCTCCTGGGACCAAGCTACATTACATCATATTTTATGATTACAAGACAGAATTTTAGTGGAACTTGGCCATATGGTTGAGTCATCTGTTCTTTTCAGTTTTGGAAGGATTATACTAACATCTTCAAAAGACTGTTAAATTTATTGGCTTTTTTAACCCATGAAATTTGGAAATGTTCTGCTGTCTCTGGCAATGAAAACTACCCCATTTTCTGCTTATTATTTACATAATCCCTTGCAGTTATTAACAGAATCTGTTAAAGATGCTGTTACAGGATGCAGAAAAGATGCTTGTATGTTATTTTGTGTTTCCTGTCTCGTGAGGTAGAAAGGAACCCTAAAGATAATGTGACATGGATTCTTAAAAAAAAACAAAACACCAACAAACCACCAAAAAACAACACCAAAAACCCCACATTATTTTCATTTTTGTCATGACTCACAAAGCTCTTAGGCGTTATTTCTTCTCCCTTGAAGACTTAAAACCTGTTACAAATCCTTGCTCTCCCTCTCTCACTCCACCCTTTCACATAATTTATTGAAAAGCACGTTTTGAAAAGGATGAGAATTAACTCACTGCTGACTGGCCATTTGCTCCTGGGAATGATCTGAATTCAGCAGTTATTCATTCAGAGTTGTTGCATTAGATGCACTCCAAGGAAACCAGCATAGCCTTGGTGAGCATTCTCGATGTTTGAGATGTATGTTGAGTAAACACGGTGATAGGGAGTGTGACTATCTAGGCATATTTGTCAGGTTGCTCTGCTTGTAAGCATCAAAGGGGTAGGGTGGCTTTAAGGAAAATTTTTCTAAAATTTATGCTATTACTAGGCATTACTCTCTCATGTCAGCCCCTCCATGGACCTGGACAAAGATGTTATGGCTTCAGGCCCACTTAGGTTGCATGGGATTGTGTGCTGTGTCTCCAGAGAGACTCTGTGCACTCTACTGCCCTTCAGGATTTTGTGTTTTGTGCATCTTTTCATTGTGGAATTTTAATTTTCAGTGGCTTTGTTCTGGGAAGGTGAAAAATCTCCAAGTTGTTGAGCTGCTGAGCTCTCTTACAAAAAATGTGCATGGATCTGTCTTGCCCCGCTTGGTGGGTGACAAGGGAGGTGCATCTTTTGTGATCCTCTGAAAAGGAACAGTGACTGAATTTACTGATCCCTACTCGGCAGGGCCACAGAGTCAGTGGAGTCTGACAATGACTCAGAGGAATGGTACAACACAATTTTATTGAATTTCTTTAACTGCTGCAAAAATGTTTTTGAAAAAGGTGATTTGGCATAGAGCACCAGATAACACTTATCAATTACGAGCTCTTCAGGGCTCACACCTGATAACACTTATCCGTTATTTGGGGGTAAATTCAGGTAAGGTCTATCAGGAGAGAAAATAGATGTCCTTGGTTAAGCTGAGACAGAGTTAACTTTCTTCATAATAGCTAGCAAGAGGCTGTGTTTTGGATTCGTGCTCAGAAGAAAGCTGATAAAAAGTGATGTTTATGCGGCTGCCAAGGTCTTTCAGCTTCTCTGGCTGTCTGCAAACAGGAGAAGCTGGGAGGAAGCACAGCCCCAGTCACTAGCCCAGGATTTGATCTTAGGTTCGGGATTGAGACCCAGAGTGGCCAATAATCTATTCCATAACATACACATCATGCCCAGTATATAGGTGAGGACCCTCCGGAAGATCGACCCTTTTTAGTTCAGGATCTCTTTTGNGGGGGGGGGGGGGAGGGCAGGGATTTGCATGAGTGGTTGTGTGGTTTGGCCCTTAGCCAAGGGCAAACCCATCACAACAGAGTAGAAAAGAGTTGAGAGAGAGGAAAGAGGGGGCAGCAAGAGAGAGAGAGGGAGAGGTAGTGGCAGAGACAGAGAGGTATCACCACCCTTGGTTCCAGCACTGAGATCTTGCATAGCAGTCTTGGTGTGCAGGTGATGGGTTGATAAGGGTAGGTGGTCATGTTCACCTTTTATAATCATTTAGTCTGTCCAGGACCACCCTTGGGGTGGTGACAGCCCTGTACCCAGGTTGCTCTCAGGGGGTGGCGACAGCCCTGGGGAGACAAACCCCAGTCCCCAGCAACCCTGCACCCCCCCAGCAGGTGGACCCATCACTCCAAATGATGGTACTTGACCAGAGAAAGAGAGGTAACAACTTGCTA
This sequence comes from Syrrhaptes paradoxus, assembly GCA_013400615.1. Lineage (NCBI taxonomy): Eukaryota > Metazoa > Chordata > Aves > Pterocliformes > Pteroclidae > Syrrhaptes > Syrrhaptes paradoxus. Next base: position 72,068 of record VZTO01023478.1, on the reverse strand, counting down.
TTGTCCAATCATAGAAAGGTCTTTTCTGCAGACATGCCCCAGTTATTTGAGACAAAATATATTCTCATCAGTCCCAGACAGGATTTTGTGAAGAAATAAGAATATAAGCTAGGCAACCCAAAGTAGGGTTTCTTGAAGTAGCAGAAGTGCTCCTCACAGAAGGGGGACAAAGACTACAACAGGCAAACCATTGGAAGCACTTATCTCTGGTAAGAGAAGAGTAACCTGATGTTTGTGGCATGCTAGTATAATCCAGCCTAGAAGTAATTAATAGGAGCCAAGTGAATCTTTAATTAAAATAAAAAGTCTGTTCATGACTTCTGTCATTCTGTGTGAATAATGCTAGCATGTTTGGTGAGCTGCAGAGTATCCAAGTTAGCAAGAGCACTGTAGCAATAGCACTTAGCACTCTAGTAAATCACACGTGGATAAGCATATTCCAAAGAGAGGAAGGGGGATAATTTTTTATGTAGACTGGTCCATTAACACTGAGCTGGAGTCGTTGTGCCAGGCAGCAGATGCCTCAACCTCTGTTCAAACAAGCAAGAGTTAAACCCCAGCACTAGCTTGGGGTAGCCAAAAATGAATTTGCAGAGGCTGCCTGGAGGATGGTGTGCCAGCTGTGGCACCGATCAGATGAAAGGTGAGGCCATCCATGCATGCTGAATAGAAAAATCTGCATAAGGGCTGTGCAAGTTGTTATTCATCCCTGTAGAGAAACAGAGCTCTGTCCACAGATGAGGCCTAAGGAAAGGAACCAGGGTGAGTGCCGGCTTGTTCTTTCTCTCCTTTTACTTAAGGTCTGCCACGTGTGGGCAGTTGGTGCTACGCATACAGAGTCTTGACGCATAAGAGTTGTCTGATTCTCTGCATGTGATGTGGAGGATAAATAACATAGGAAGATGTGGTGGTGTGAAATTTCACATGCTTTTCTCTGGCTGCTGAAGTGGATTTGATTTTAATGCAAAACAATTGCTTGCTTTCCCAATTTCTTAAGTCCAGCTGTGAATATGTCTTACATCTAACTTCTCTATGACTCTTGGATTATCTTTCATTGCACCCATGGAAGTAAAAGCACCTAAGCTTAGCTTGCTGCTTTAATATTTGATTTTGGAGACTGACAAATATTAGATCTAGGGGTAAATCCACAGCACAAACCTCTGTTAGTGGCCTCGTGAAGATTGGACAGATAGTGAAACTTTTTTGTTGTATTTTGTAGTCATGAAGTACTTTGGAGATTGAGTTGAGCCCCTGAAGACTCCAAACAAAATAATATATTGGAATAGGGATCTGTCTATGTATGCACTGTGTTTTGCTTGGCTTTGTAATGTGTTTCAGAATAGAAAGCTATAATCCTGTGACAGTGGATATGTCACAGAATCACAGAATCACAGAATGTTAGGGATTGGAAGGGACCTCGAAAGATCATCTAGTCCAATCCCCCTGCCGGAGCAGGAACACCTAGATCAGATCGCACAGGAACGCATCCAGGCGGATTTTGAATGTCTCCAGAGAAGGAGACTCCACAACCTCTCTGGGCAGCCTGTTCCAGTGCTCTGTCACCCTCAC
>VZTO01023478.1:47530-70225 GCA_013400615.1 Syrrhaptes paradoxus | reverse complement strand
GCAAGACTCTACACTTGCTCTTGTTAAATTGCATGAAATTTTTCCCTGCCCAAATCTCCAGCCTGTCTAGGTCTCGCTGGATGGAAGCACAGCCATCTGGCGTGTCAGCCACTCCTCCCAGTTTCGTATTATCAGCAAACTTGCTGAGGATGCACTCTACTCCCTCATCCAAGTCGTTGATGAATATATTGAATAGCACAGGTCCCAATACCTTTACAAGGTATTGTCCTTTACAAGAATGACAAATTCAACTATTAAGTAGACTATTTTTCTACTCTGAATAGTTTTGAGACTTTAACACATGTTTTGTTATGAATTTTGAAATTTTATTGCTTCCTACAATGGCGTTATAGTAGGTATAAAAGATAACATGAAGTGGTTTTAAAAACAACCATCTCAGATGTCTTCTGGTGCTTGTGGAGAATGTTAAGATGGTGGAGCTTTGTCAAGTAATCTACTTTAGTCTTGCAATTGGAGGAAAAAAAAAGGAAACGTCTTTCATTGTGAGCTATGATATCATGGAGACATTTGTAATACAAAAATAAAGTCCTATGGTGGCTAGTACCTTATGAATACATCTTAAAGCAACAGTAACACTGATCAGTTAACATAATTCTGGACTGTGTTCAATTCCGCTTAGTGTTGAATTTTTTTTTCTTGTCTGCAGGCTTCATAATTAGCCTTTGTGTCTCTGTTCCCCTTTGCAGAATAATGGGAAGGAAGAAAGGACAGCAGCTCTAAACTTAATTAAAACCAGCATACTATGCAGAAGTGGCAAGATAAGCGATGTTTGGAGAGGTTTAGCAGTAGACAGGAGGGAAGATGGGGCCATGGATCTACAAAGTGCCAGTCCTAGCAAGTGAGGTAATGTTGCAGTTGAACAGGTTCCAGCAGGATGGATGTCTTTTTGCCCATCTGGAAGCAAGGAGGTCCATCAAGTGCCTGTGTTCTCTGACTAAATTTACTAGTCAGCAGAAACTGGAGGGTATTACTAAAAATCTAGGTAGATATAGTCAGCTCAGATACTTATACTAGGAAATAGGTGGTGCTGAATTTAAAAACAATCCACTAACCAGAGAGTTCAGATGTATGCCCTGGTCATAAAGCACACTCTGATCCTCACAGACCATTGTGTCTAACACAGTGTTGAGGAATGCAAGATAGTCAACACAATAGCTGAATAAACAAACTTTGTTTGCATAGTTGGCATTGTCCCTCTATCTTACAGCCTGCTTACCCACTGAAATATATTTATGAGGTAAAAGGTGAGATTAGATTGTCCAGCCAATTTCACTTTAAATCTCATGATTTTTTTTTTCCCAACTGACCATGAAGCAGTTTTGCAGCAGCAATCCAGAAAACTTGAAAGATCTTACGTGAGTTGCAGTGTGACCTTGATACATAGCTAAAACCTGTTGATTCAGTACTTCTTCAAACTTTGTTAGAAAGCAGTCTTTTCAATGCATCTCATGCTGATGATCAGTTTCTTGGGTTTTTGGGGGTTTGCAGTTTTTTTGTTTGGGGTGTTTTGGGTTTTTTTATTTGTAAGTGTAAGGAAGACCTGAAGATTCTTAGTGGTCTTTGGATAACCATTTGAGAACAGTGGGAGGTTTTTTTAAGTCTGTTTTGAAACCCCGTGGATTTCTTTGAAGGAAAGAGCTGCCATGTGTCCAGCAGTAAGCAGCAGTTAGTCCATTAGATGTATTTTAGCTTTAGTAACATTTACTGAGTAATTTCAAGATGAGAACAGTCATCTGAGTTAATTGTAGATCAAATCTTTAGAACTACAAGAAGAAGCAGAACAATGGGAGATGGTCACTTCAAACAGGATTTATTGGCTTTTTTATTTTTGAAAAGTCCCTTGTGGTTTTTTTTGTGTGTTAGGATAAATATTGTTTCATTTATACAAATATACACAATTCTTGGCTTTACTTTCTTCTGTCTTATTGAGAATAATTGGTTGCACGTGCTGTGGTTACTGCTACATCCGTTGCTATCTAAAAGTAAAGATAAATCTCCCATTGCTGTATTGGTAATGTGTGAGGTGATAAACAGTGGGCAGTAGCTGGACTTATTGCCAATGCTCTGGTTGTACAGTACTAATGATTTAGATATAGTTTTTCTTATTTTGTTATAATGCCTCTCCTGTTGTGAGCTTTTTGCTCATCACTTTTCATGTATCTCCACTGGAATGAAACTGGTTATTTGAGAACATCAGTAGTTGCTTAAAAGAAAATAGAAGCTCTGATGTACCTAGATATGATGTTAACAAGAAATCTCACTTTTCCTCAAATGCAAAGATTGATATCTTTTATCTTGTTTAGAGGCTTAAAAGTAATATTTGAAGGAAAAACACATCGCAGTCTTTACTAGGCAATGAAGGGAGCAACATATGTGAGCTCTGTGCCTCCTGACCGAAGCAGAACTCCACCATGTGCCTTTAAGCTCACTAAATGTGGTCCAGCTGTATTCCTTGGCCTGGGTGAATTGTGTCATGCTCTCTTGGCCTCACTTGCAGACTTCTGGGCTCAGCCTCTTTGCTGTCTTACTCTTACAGAGATGAAATCTTACAGTTGAGTTACAAAGAGGTCACTTATCTTTGATTTATTAACTGTGCAGATCCCTTATGCTGACCTTGTGGCTACTCTGCATTTAAAGCCTGACTGAAATTGTGAAAGCCAACAAAGGTATGTTAATGAAACCAAACAACCAAACAACAAATACACACACAAAACCAAGAACCAAACCCAAAACAAAAAACAAACAAACACAAATATTTCAGCAAACCTGCAAACTCATAAATGCGTTTGTTTCCATTTTCATTTCCCTCTTGAGTGTTCTTGGAGCACAACTGACAGCCTGCTGCTATTATTTAAGCAAAGACGACACTACTTTTTTTCTGCAGCTTCCCTCCTCCTCCCCCAAATCGTGGTCTCAGATGACCATTTCAGTCAGGTCATCTTTCCCCTTCTCTGCTGGTGAAAGACCCTTTCATTCCACAGCTTGTAGTTCCCTTTTGCCAGGAAAGTTTCCGGGCAGCCTCCCTGCCTGATAGAAGCACCCTGCTGAGTGACTTGCTGTTCAGTTGCATTATTCTGGGGTTCAGCATGAAAAAAATGGTTTGCTTGGATAATAATAACTTCTTTATCTACAGAAACTACCCAATGAATGGGTAATTATCAAGGTTTACTGACAATCTACCGTTAGGCTTTTGTTACCATTCCTTGTTCATTCACTCCTGACTGCTTCCTGCCTTCCCCATGGCATTTTTTATCTCCAGTTCAAGTGGAATCCATGGTCTGACAAACACAATCTCCAGTGTCAAACAGACCTCATGCACTTTGAGTGGACGGTTACTCCAAGGCACAGTAGCTCAAGAAGCAAGAGAAGGACAACAGATTAACACTTTGTCTTGTAAAGTGTCCCCAGGTTACTTGCATTGCTGCTGCTGTTTTCATTTTTAAAAAATGCATGTGTAAGCATTGTGAGCTGCAAAATGTTTTGTCTTATATAATTAATGTTATTAGCCATCAGTCACCTAAACCAGGGAACATGGATGGCCAAGTGAAGCTGGAAAAAAACTATTTCTGTTGTAGCAATTAGTGACATTTAGATAATATCACTATGAATTACTTTCAAAGCCATTGTCATGCTTTGCTTTTTTGACAACTTAATTAGAGGTCAAGACCTTACTTGTGGTAAAGTTAATGGACTTAGCATCCTTTGGTGTAGCCTTCAGGGTGCTGCCTTAGTGGAGTACAGTGCAACAGAGGTCAACTTGCAATGCCGCTGGTGCTATACATGCACCACGGGCAGACTTCGAAAGGTACAGGAAAGAACTGGAGCCACAGCAATTGAAAGCTGCCTGAGAGGCAGCAGCTTCTGGCACCTGCTAAGCTCGGAATGTCCTGGGAGCTGCTGCAGCAGACTTGGAAAAGCTGTTGCTGGTAAACTCAACAACATCTTGCCCCTCTCTCTCTGCAAGGGAAATTTCCACTCCCACCACGCAACTTTGCTACGGGCAATTACTATCTCTAAACTGGGGATGGAGGGCTGGGAAGGGTGCAGGCTACTTACCCTGACTCCTAGGTTATAATGTTTTCAGGTAAGCCATTCTTTTAAGAAAGGCCATTGTCTGTTGTTTTAACTTTGAGGGATGTTTTGTCTAGTGAATACATTCCCGATAGTAGGATTGTTCTTAAGACTCTCTTGGGAAGTCTAGCATATGCAGACTTTTCGTGGATGACCTTGTGATGCAGTGGCATTCAGTGTCTTTGCCATGCGATTGTTTGTGACCCAGTCTTTTAAGTATTCCTTTCCTTTTCAGACAGTGAGTTGCTGAGTTTGAAATTATCAGGAATTTCAATTTGCTACTCAGCTTCCCTGCAGTTCTGATTTCAGCAGAGATAACATAACTCTGTCTCCAGTAGGCTTGCAACAATGCAAGGTCACTTAAATCATCTCCTGTAGGCTGCATGCCAAAGATAAAGAAACAAAGTTGTTGTCCAGTTAATGTTTGCTGAAGTCTTTGCACATGGAAAACACTAAGTACAAGGATCACCTCTTGTTATATATGTTATTATTTCTCGCATGACATTTACTGGTAATCTCAAAGGCAACTGAGGCTTAATATCCTGATGTGGTGGTGATGAAAAAAGAATGGGTACCTTTTTTAAACATAATTTTTAATTCTTGAGCTTCTCTTCTGGAAAGGAAAATGTTTGCTTTGTGACAGAAACTAATGCGGAAAATAAGTAGTGCAAGCTTTAACTTTAAAAAATGGGCTTTGCTATGGAAGCTTCTCTTTGGACTAAACAATCTGTCAACTTGTCAACACACTGTGTGTGATCCCAGTGATGAAGGATTTTTACTGGACAGTTTCAGCCCTAAGATTATGGTAACTACTTTATTAGTGTCTTGCATCCATAGAATTATCTCTAGGTTTGCAAAGGAAATACCCTGTACATAGAGAATGCTTAGAGGAAACACACAGTCAACAGCTGTCAGTACAATTATTGTCAGTAACAGCTACCGAAGTGTGTGTCTGTGGCTGATGGAGCTGCAGTTTTAAGAGATCATTGAAGGTGTTGTGAGCACTCTGCATTTGTCTTGAGTATCGTGCCCTTTTTAATCACTAGTCATAAACTCACAGTGTAAAGCAAGTTGATCAGTTTCCTTCTGCCTCACTCCGTTAACCTTGACTAGACAGTGCTCTGTGCAGGAGTGGCTTTCCATCCCAAGCATGGCTAGCTCTTTCCTGCAAACTTCTTTCTCAGGTTTCTAGATGTTTAAATATGGAAAACACTCAACTGTTACCAGAGAGATGCTGCTGACTGAGGCCATACAGTGCAGCGTCCTGTGTGAAAAATGAAAATTAAGACTGAAGAGCATGCTTGAAAGGGATCTTAGATTTCAGTCAGAAATTTCAAACCGGCTAACTCACTTGATGTTTGGATTCTGTCTTACCGTCCTTTCAGCTGTCACTGTCCTGTATTTAGTTTCCTTGCTTCAGCATGGCAGGTGATCATTGGAGTTCATTAGAAATGATGGATTATCTGATCCCCTGCGTAATTTTACTGCTCTTAATAGGAAAAGATTTCCTCTTTTAGGCATGACTGAAAATTTCTTTTTTTATCAAAAAACTTGCAGTTCTTGAGCTTCGATCAGTTTTACTTTCTCTCTTCATATGTAAAGTCCATTATGGCTACCTAAACTGAACGGTATACAAAAAAACCCCACAAGATACCAATACATGCCTTCCCCCCCACCCCCCCCAAAAAAAAAAAGGATCCCCCCCAAACCTGAAGATGCACTGAATGGAGTACTGGTTCTGTTATATGAAGCTGAAATATGTGTTTCATCAGATGAGTTTTGCATGTATTCACAAACCATTGTTCTGGCAGAATGTTAATTGTTTGAAGGAATGCTGAGGGTAACTGTTTGGGATGTGGCCTACAGAAGGGAGGGGGTGGAGTTAAAGAAACCCCACTGAGCAGTCTTTTCCAGGATCAGATTCTTCCAAATTCCATACATGTTTGTGTTTACGCTGAGCTCCTTAGTTTTTTTTTGTTGCATGCTACGTGTATAACACCATGTGTCATGCTGTACGATTCAGTTGACTAACTTGCGTATTTGCGACACTCTTAACACAAAACAAGTGAAAAACCAAAACCCTTAGCTTTATTGATGATGAAACATACCTACTTATTTGCTCAAGTCTGTTTTTGTTGCTCAGGTGCTACACTAAAGAGATTTTCCTGAAGACCCTACTGCTATGCTGTGTTAACCTTCAATTTGATGTACCCTACATGGGTTTGCTCATAATGATGCATATCTAGGCATCTGTTGCATGAAAGGAAATATTCATTTATACTGACTGAAAGAGTGGTAGTAATAGGACTGAAATGTTCCAAGGGCTATTTTTTGGATGGTGCTGTGCTACTTGGATGAAATGAGAAAGTTGAATCAGTGGGTACAGACAAAAGCAACAGGTGAGTGCTGAGGAGTGTTGGGGTAGAGAGGTCAAGATGTGGCACTGGGGCAGCTGAAGAAAGGGTCTTACAGAAGGGTTTAGGCAGCCTGGATAAGTGGAATGGGATGGTTTGTGGGGTTGCAGTGGAAGAAGCTTGATGCAGCGGGTTTATGAAGTCAAGTTATGCTGGCTGCATCAATCCTTCTAGTACTCTTGGCAGAAGAGAGCATCACTCATGTGCATGTTTTCCAGGAGAAACAAATGTTGGTGCTGCACAATAAATGTCTGTTTAAGATGGCTTTTACACTAAACAGTATTAACCATAGCTGGGAGTACCCATGTTTTCTGTCATCCCAGCTGCAGCTACTTCCCAAGTCTTTGGTGGGTTCTTGTTGAGAAGTGTGACTTGTGGGGTCAAAAACAGGCTAATATTACAAGAGATTCAGAAATTGTACGTAATGCAACCTCTGTTCAGAGATCAGTATTTTCAGATCTGCTCTGGGCAGCAGTGGCTGTGCAATTTTTCGTTACATGAGGCACTGTGAGAGTCCTACTGACTTAAATGCCTCCTACTTGCTTGCCAATTCCCGGGTGCAGTGTCTTTCTGGGTGTAATATGTATTCTCTTTCTTCCTGGATTTCTTTCTTTTCTGGCCTGAAATGGATACGTTGGAGGGCTTAAATTCTCTGTTTGAATGGATGTTTTTGAGAGTCCATTTCTTTTATTAGATGTACCTTTTACTTCTGGAATGCATTGTAAAATGTTGCTGTTTTGAACACAGTGGGGAAGAAAACAGCAGTTGAATCCATCAGAGGAATACTTGAGCAACAGTTGATACCTGCGTAGTTGTTTTTTCTGTGTGGAGAGATTTATCCCTAATTTCATTTTGGAAATAAAATGAGGTTCTGTAAATAGATTTATATAACATGAATTATAGTTACATGTGTATAATTTTGAGAGAGACTGAATAGAAAATTGATATTTAATCTACAATAATGACACATTTATTAATGCCCTAGGATGGAATCTTTACTGCTTTAATGAAAAGTTGCATAACTTTTACATGGACAATACTGTATGATGGCTTTTAAGTAACTTACTTAAAACACAGCTATTTTAGTTTATAAATGAGCATAAGTCTGCTGCACAATGATAAAGAAAAACTGTGTGTATCCTTTTATTTTCCAGGAGCAAAACAAAATTGCTGGTACAGTAGTGTTAAAATTGTTATAGGATCAGTAAGGAAATGGAAAACATGCAATTGGAAGAACTAATGTAAGCAGATTAGGTATGTGGCAATCTCTAAAATGATTCATTCCTTTAACAACTCTGAGTCACAGTGCTTAGAACAGACTAATTACATGTAGAACTGAAAACAGGGGTCTAAAATGACTACCAAATACAGATCTTCCTATCCTAGCCTCCAGCCTCCATCACTTCCCTCTAAGCAGGAAAAATAATTACCAGCTTTGTGTGAAAAATAAGGAAATGTATACTGATAGCCTTATAGGACTGAATGTTTTCAGGGTCCCTGTGAGAGATTGTGTTAGTTTGTCCAAATTCGATTCTCTTCAGTTCTTATATATGAGGGAATCTGTTTAGCTGTAAGGATAAGGAGGAAACAATTTTTTAGTGTGGCGTTGTTAAATCTGTGTTTAACTGTGTTTGCATGTGTGTGAGTGTGCGTTTTTTGTTACCAAAATGTGTATGATTGAAAACTACAGTAAAGATGAATTAAAGTCTCTGCTCATAGGAGACTAATACTGTATGTCAAAAAATGTTTTACTGTTAGCATGAACATGACATTATTCTGCAACATCAGAGTCACTTTCAGAACACTCCAGGCTTCCCCATTCAATGTCTGTATATCTCCTACATGCACCTTCCACACTAGGTAAATACTGAGGCATAATTTGGGACCCAGCTCTGTTAGTTTCTCTTGGGTCTGGGATGTTAATGATAATGTAATTATAGACAGGGATATAGTTATCACAGCAACTTCTCCAAGGGGAAATTGATTTTTGATCTGAGTTCTTTCTTGAATTTGGGGGTTTGCATTGGTGTGCTTGCTTGTTTTTACCAGAATACTGAATGTTGGATTGTATCTCAATAATGTTTCCATTTAATAGCTGAGTATTGAAGAAATAGTCTTTAAACTGCTTCTTAAATACGTTGTCATTTTTGTACTAAAAAGCTGAATGCCTTTCTGAAAGGTGTTCTGCCAAAGATTTTCAGCAGGCCTTAATCTTAGCATTTTCCTGTGTCTTATTCTGTTTCATGTTTCAGAAGTAAACTGGTTACTTCAAGTCATGAGAAAATCTTAATTTAAGTGTTATATTTGTTTTTCAAAGTATGGGTTAGTATTGGGCTAGATGTGTGTGGGGTGTGTGTAGATTATCGGGTTACCTGATATCTCCTCCTTTCTTTTGCAAGATTAAAAAAAAAAAAAGTGCAGGAATTAGGTGCTACCAGTGCTTTACAGTCATTTTAGTGATTTGTGGGTAAGGGTGATTCATCAAATATCCTATATTTAAGTGTCTTATGTGACTGAGTAATAAAAACCACAGAAACATGACAACCTCAAAAACAAAAGGCATAATATGCTGTCAAGCAAACAATGTTAACTTTAAAGGATTTTATTTACAAGTAAGATACATTTTTTTTAACATCTGCTTTTAATAACAGGCTCCTTTTAAAAGCATGAAATTCCCCAAATGAAGAATATGCAACTAGTTTCATTTTAGGTGGAGCCTGCTGCTTGGCTGGCCACTTATTGTCATGGAGTCTAAATATTGCTAGAGGAAACAAATTATTTTTACTGATGTAATTAATGCTCTAGAGTCTACAGAGGTTTATTCCAGTGCTATAAAGAGTATAACCAACTTGATGTGCATTTACCTACCAGTCATACCACTGCTGTAACAGGCTGCAATTGCTCTTTGTCTTCTGCATGCCACTTCCTTTGACAGAGCCACCATTCATACTCTTGGTTCCAGGTGGTATTCTTTCAACTCTGGCTGCTTTCCTGCTCAGACTGTACTCTCCCTAATTTTTTTTTTTGGTTGGTTTTTAAGTAACTAGTATCCTGGAACACACCGTCCTCCTGTTCTGGTTTTCAGGGTGTGCACAGCCTGTGGAGTTAGTTGATACTAGTGTGCACCTCATACACTTTTCCTCACAAGATTCCTCTGACAGAGGAATATAATTTTTTTTTTGTTCAGCAAAGGGGGAAAAAGTCTTTGTGAAGCATCAGGACAAAGCGATTTTTTTTAAGTCAAGTATTTCTCCAGGACTGTATTAATATGAATTTAGTCATTGCAGAAGTTGTGTAGAAATTGAGTGATAGTTAATAGGAAGTCATGGTGGAGATAAGCTGACTGATGTCAAAGAGAAAGCCATGGTCTGCTGAAGATAACTCTCCTGAGCATAGCAGGGTGCTAATGCTAGTCCAAATGCAGTTTTCCATTGCACCAGATTGCTCCTCCTGAAAACCGAACTCTGTTGTCAGCCCTGACTAGAAGGCATTTCACTCCTTTTCCAGAGCTGGTTTCGCAGTGATCGCATGTGATAAAGAAGGTTGACTGCACTCCGTCTTCTTAGTGTCTTGCTAGATCCAGCTTGGAGGTCTGGAAGAGGAAATAGGCCATGTATTGGGAGTTCAGAGGGGATGGGGGAATGATCAGATTAGGAAGTAGTGTCCTTTCACTGATCCAGCTGATGAGAAGGCACAAAAAGACTTAATGGCTTAAGTTTAGAAATATTTAAAGGAATGGTGGTTATATTTTCTTTCAGCAGTACTAGGGATGTGCCATCTGTCTGAGTGGTTGTTTTGTTTGTTTTAAAATATAATTGTGGGGGTTAAAAGCTCAATAAAGATAGTTAAGTCTGCAAAGAGCAGTCTCTTAACCTATTACTTTCTACAAAGTGTGAGCTGGCAAAAGCTTTAAATATGGAAAGTTTTGGCTGGCCTGTGCTGTTCGTGTGGAGTATGAATCAGCTGAGGCACCTCATTGCTTATGCACATGATCTATGTGATGAAGGTCTGATGGGGCCTGTGCCACTCCAAAATAGAAACCAGACAAATGAAGGAGAACTTTTTAAAAATACTGTAAGAACAAATTGATCTTTTTTTCCTGTGCTGCTCTTCTACAGAGTTTCCACATTAGACGTCATCTCCAGTGAGCGCGTAAGCCCTGGCTTGAGCCATCAAGTCCTTAGGAACCTGTACTGCACGGTTTGCAAATTACTTTTACACAGCTTTCGCTGTGCCATTTCTTTGATTTGGGCTTTTGTTTCAGCTTCTAAAATGTGTGCAGAATGATTCAGGAGAGCTTGCACACAGTGCTGGTACTAATAATATTTTTCTCTTCTTTTTCTTTCACTCCAGACCAATGAGTGGAATAAGAACGATGATCGGCTGCTGCAGGCAGTGGAGAATGGCGATCTCGAGAAAGTGGTGTCATTACTGGGTAAAAAGGGAACCAGTGCTACCAAACAAGATAGTGAGGGCAAAACTGCGTAAGTCAAACTTAAACTTATGATTTAAGCACAGGGGAGGGGAAAAAAGAGCCTTGGATGTGTATGCCACTTATGTGAATTAAGCAGCAGAGAACATCCTGAAAATGAAATTTTCTTTCTCATCTGAAGCAAAATACATTCTGGAAAGCTTCTTTCTGGTAGTCCATGTTTGTAATTCTACATCTAAAATGCAATTTCAGAGTAACAAACCCATTTGGGTAGCTTGAAGCTGGATTGCTGGGTAGATTTACACCATTTTAGGACAGGGTATTTCAGGACTCTGGTATGGAACACTGCAGATTGCTCACTCCAAAAGGCATTAATCTTTGGGGCTATTTTTTTGCACGGACATTAGTTTAATGACATAGAAATGAAGATAATGTTTCTTCCCAATGGGTTAGTTTGGACTGAAACTGTGATGATTGAGTTTTAAAATCTTGCAGATGCTAATGATTCATATAACTGCTCCTTGTTTTGATTGAATTTTGGCAATGAAAGTTTTGTGTGAACAAGATTCCTTTGCAGTCTCAATATATTTCATATATAGCATTTTCTTCTTCTATTCTTCCTCTTGTTCTTCTGTGAACATTCTGAATTGTGGAAGATAAAAAATTCCAGTAAGAAAATTCCAGCCAAGAGATTGCTATCCTTAAACTTTCTTTTGTATGGCACAGAAAGATGACTAAGTGGATAAATGAGAAATAGGCATCCCGCGACAGAACCAAAATCTCCATAAAATTCTGGATAGATGGGGGAAAAGGAAGACAGTTTCTAGTCTTGGGAGCAGCAGCACAAGGCTATTTATACCAAATAGTAAGTTCTAATGAATTACCTCTGGGTTACATTTATTGAGTTACACTCTGCTTCTTGCTTGGTCTGTTCAGTTTCCTACATCTGCTCTATTCCTATTTGCAAGTCTGAGGGAACTGGGTGATGGCTGTGATTCATAATAACATGCAACTTCTTAATGCAAAAGTCCAAGTCCTCTAATTACTTCAAATGGGCTTTCTCCACACTTTAATATGTTTTAAATTTAAAAAGTTACATACATTTTTTTTTTCCTTTGAACATAATCAAAGCATGACTTCCATTGAATTATTTGAATTACAGCTATGCTCAGCATCCTCCTTGCAAGTTTCATATAGAATCTGATACTATGAATTTTTCTAGGGGACCAACCAAGACTGAAATTATCAGTGAGGTCACACAAGCCTCTGAACACAATGAATTGGATCGTTGTAACTGTAGGCGTCTGATGCAATGATTTTCAGCTTTACAGGAATATAACACAAAATTCCCCTTTTTTGTCTTTGTTTGCAACTACAAATAAGTTGATGACAATATATTTGTATTAATGTTGCTGTTACTACTAATGCAGATATAAGTACTTGTTTTAATTTCTTGGAACAAATGTGAATTAATGCTATGAAGATCTCTGCTTGTTCCATATGCTCATTTAATTTTTGTTTACTTTTTTTTAGTGATTTCTTTTAAAAGAAAGCTTAGAGAGACAGAAGAAAAATAGTATTGCTCTGATACATAAATACAGTGTGTCAACTCTTATTCTGTTTCCAATGCTTTGAGGAACTTAGCAGACCTGCTTAGGTTATTTCTGTCTCAGTTTTGAAAGATAGAGACTGACAGGTGTAGAAACAATTGTCACTGATCTGGAGAGACACAGCTACCAAAAAATATCATGACCCAGCAATATTTTCCAGTATGGCATATTAATAATGGGCAGTGCCTTGTTTACATTTTTCCCACTTCAAAGTCTGTTTTAGTGTGTGCAAAATGAAGTACAGCCATTGTTTCTGCGTAGGTAGGCTTGTTTCCCCTATGTTTGCAGTGTGATGGCAGGGCTTCGTTACTGCACAGTGATGCTGGATGCCTAACAGCTGTTTTGCCCTATCTCAGAAGCTCTGCTTAGAGGCATAGACCCTGCTGCAGCGCAGCACTGAGGTCCATTGGTGTTCCACAGAAACATGGTACTAGTTTGTCAGCTACCTCATCTGGAATATGGGAGAAATCTCATGCTGGGAAAGAGCAATCTGGAGAGGTCTTTTGGGGACAGCTGGCCACCATCATGCTCAGATTTTACTGGTTGCATTTTATAAAGTGGTCTGCAGTTCCATGTGGGAAGGGAGCTCTTTGGGTGAGTGGTCTATTGATCAATGTGAGTATATATTGATGTGTTTGTTTACATAATTAGGCTGAAGGTGACTGAATAGAAGAACGTGATGGATTCAATTATATAACAATGTGTATAACACGATTAAAGACTTTGGAATGTGCTTGAAAGAAAAAAAGGAGAAAAATTACATGTTGCAGTACAGGTTTGCTAGGCCTGTCATTGTTCCCTTAAGGTGTGACATGTTTCTTCTGTGATCTCTTCTTTTTGTTAGTAACCCTTCAAACAAAATTCTCAATACTCCCCAGATCTTTATTTGACACATAGTATTAAAATACATTATTTTAAACACAAGGTGGAGACAACTCACATTTTTCATGTTTAAAGGGGTAATTTTAAGTTTTTGTTTAATCATCAAATGGCTTCTTAATACAAAATGCTCGAATGGGGAGGAACAGAGACCAGAACCCAGGGTATTCTGTATTTGTCCTGTACAGTACTGTATGCATCACTCCACTGAGTCCTGCTACAGTCTGCTGCAGCTTTGGTTCAATTTTGGACATAACCACTTAACTTTCACCTGTGCCTTCTTTTGCCTCTGCCCTATAGGTCCCTTTCTTTGTGGCTTGCCCACATGCAATAAAATAGACATGCTTAAATTAATGTGGTCTAGGTACCGCTAAATTTCTTAGATGTAATACTTACAGATTTTCAACAGGAGGCTTAACTTTCCAGCAGTACCTCTTTAAAAAAAATGCTAAAAAATATTGTCAAAGTAATGAAATTAGTTTTTTAAGACTTGGTAACTTCCCACACCACCACCTTGCCTCTGACTCGGTCCTTTCTATAAACAATAGATTAATTTTAAGGCCATGGAGAAAATACGCCTTTGGCATAAGTTGACCCAGCCCCATTCTTGCTCCCACTTACACAGGACAAGCTATTGCCAAGCACACTTGTAACAGAACCTATCTGGAAATCTGACACTGCCATTGTAGTCTTACTCTGCCANGTTTTTTTGTCCAGCTTCCTTAAACAACAAAACAGTACTTTCCAGTTTGGAATTTGATCATTTAAATTCCCCTTTAACCAACAAAAAAGGCTTTTCAAATAGGGCCTTTTCAGGAGGGGATAGGATTCGTTCATGTACTGCTCTTTCCCCAAGAGCAAGTGTTCGAATAGGCTGTTATTTAAAGAAGCTGCTGCTATTATTGAAACGAATGGGCAAGAATTTTGTAAAGAATTCACAATATATAAATGGCAGCACTTCCTTCTCCTAAAGTTATTTTGTCTGTGTCCCAGTCCATCACTGCCATGTTGGCATGTTTCTGCAAGGTACTGAACTAGAATTAAGCGCTTATGGCTATTAAATGAAAAAATAGGTGTCTGTAATTTCTTTTAACTGCAGTTGAATCAGCTGTTGTTTAATGAAATGAGTCTGACAATGGTACAAAGAAAGCTTTAGAAACCTCTGCAAGTGCATTTTATAAGGACACAAAACTATTGTCAAAAACAGTTACTAGAAATTATATATTTTCAATTGAACCAGAATATTCGTGCCTTAGAGGCCAAACTGAAAATAAATTGTGGAGCATATTCCAACCCCAAATCCTTTTTATTTATCAGGTACGTATTATTAATATTCTTTCTTTTGGATCTTCTTGTATAAGGAGTTGGGGTGAGTGGCATGAAGGACAATACTGTTCAAAAAGTAAATCCAGGTAATCAGGTTTTAATTACCTTTTAAGAAAGAGTCTTTCCTTGTTCGTAATAGTATTAAATTAAGCTACTGGAGGAATACAGACTTACTACAGTTGTTACACTCTTCTAGTTGAGAAAGAAAACCATAGAAAATCCTTTAGACAGCTGATCTTCAAAATTAGAGAAGTCAGGTGTGCCCAATGCCTATGAAATGAAAGAATTGTATCATCCTTCCTTTCTTGATTCCAAATTGCTGTAAATCCTCTAGGAGACCTTTGAAATTCAGGCAGTCTCTGCGTTATTTCTTGTGCACTGTGCTGGGAGTGCTCAGTCTAACACCATGCTCTAGGAGGCATCTCTTTTGTACAAACTCTGTGTCATCTCTTAAAATTGCCTAAACACTTAAGCAGAAATGCATACTAGAAGACTGTCTTGAAAATTGTACCAGAATGGGCGCTGCAGGAAAGGTCTAGTGCCTGAGTATTGTCACCTCTCCATGAATGGATTTCATTAGTGTTCCAGTGACCTGATATGATCCTTGACAAAAAATATATTTTTATTTAGTTTTATCATGATATTTAATTTATGGTGGTCCAGTTGTTCACAGCGATGTTTACGTTTCAGAGCAGGAACAAAAGAAGGAAGACCACAGTGATAACCACCTGTGTTTTATCTCAAGCCAACAGATGGCTGAAATCTGTTTTTTATTCCAAAATTTATTGTAAAGTTTATTTCTGTGGGAGAGTTGGGTGTAAAAACTTATGTCTCTGCAAAAGTTGCCTGAAGTTCCTTTCAGGTTCAAATTCTAGTTGTTCCTTTTTGTTCCTCCTTTCCCCTGTAGCTTAGTTATCAATATAATTCAATTAAGATGTTGATATTAAGTTTCCTAAAAAAATGCTTTCTATGGTTGGGTGTAGCTGTCCTCTCCCAGGACAGTAAATTGGGCTAATTAACTTTCTGTTACATTCAGTATGAGCCAATTGTTAATGTACAGTGAGAGGAAACACTTGTATCTCTACAGTGGAGAGGCAGTACTTAACTATGATTTTATAATTTGGCAATACATGAAAAAAATCCACATTTCATACAAACATTACTGTATTGACAATCATGAAGGCTTTTAAATGAGATCCATGGAGTGGAATTCATGTCAGTGGTTTATTCCTGGCTCTTGACTAGAACTCGGTGTAGTTCTGATGGTTTTGAGTACATGATCCCTCATTTAGGCTTGGAGACACACCATGGTCCAATTTTTAGTTCTTGGCTATATTTTTGACAGGACTTGAAATCAACAGCATTCAAGTTCTGTTATATGCATTTTTGAAGCAATTTTGTGTAAGACATTTCAGTATTTCTCTACCTTCGTGTTATTTAAAAAAAAGGGAAGAGGTCATCTTCTGAAGAAACAGAAATTAATGGTCTTTAGTTTGATTTCAGTTACAAAGATCCTAAACTTCATTTCTGAAAAAATGAAGCTTTTTACTTTCTCTCTTCAGTGATTTCCTATATTGTAAAACAAATTTCATTTATTTAAAGAACAAACTCCCTATTTCATATAAAGTTCTTTGAGCACTGAGAAGCATCCCATGGGCTTCGCATCTTATATGCTCAGGACTTCTTGCAGTTAGTAGCTAGAGTTCAAAGGGGAAATAATCAGTCTGTATTTCTTTTAGGAGACAGCTTTTGTCTTCTGTTTTTATATGTGCTTTTTCACAGAGGATGGTGGGATGTCTATTCTTAACAAGCTATTGTATTTAATTATCTATTAGTGCAGTTGTCATCTCAGAAGCAAGCAGGTTGTCTTCTGAAGTGCCCCCGTACATGTGTTTGGATAGCCTGTGAGCCACCCGTTCCACTTCTGCTCATGGGTAGGATCAGCCAGACCTGTACAGTCTGCTGTAATGCAGCATCAGGCAGCTGCTGGAATTCGCTATAAAGCAGCTCCATTCTCAGAGTTGCCAAATACCCGGATTTTACCAGACCTGGCCAGGTTTCAAGAAGTTTGTCAGTTGTTTTCATGAGAGCAGAGCCTAGATGGTTGGAAGTTTTTGTGTGCCTGTCTTGGAACAGCTGCAGCTTGGCTCACGCGGAGGCAGAACCCAGCACTCCACTACAGTGTGGGGAACACTGAGGCTGCTGCTCGCACTCATCTCATCTGAGCTGGCAGGGGAGCATGAGGGAAACATGTCTCTCATGGGCTGGGCCAGAACCAGGCTCTCTAAGGCTGGAGGGGACAGGACTAAGCCTGCAGTTGTTTTTCAGATTTATATCTACATAATGGGCTGCAGTTGTTTTACATGTTTTTCAAAGACTTATGCAACCGAAGGAGCTGTATGTGTAGTTTTTAATTACACCAACCGGCTGCTACTGGATTAAAAATGTACTCTGATCTAGGAAGGGAAAGGGAACAGACAACCAAAACGGAGCAACATGCAAATGTTGGATTTATTTCATTTTTTTCAAAAAATGAGGTCTTGGGCAATAGACTATGCTGGTGGCTGCTTATTTATCTGACTTACATATCACTCTGCATTTTCTGCTACCTGCTTTACAGGTGTGCTCTGTGCCCTATCAGTACTAACTGGAAAATACAGGAAAGCTCTCAAGTCCTCTTTCTATAGAATCATGTCACAGAATCATAGAATGGCCTGGGTTGAAAAGGACCTTTAAAAATCATCTAGTTTCGACCCCCCTGCTGTGGGCAGGGTTGCCAACCACTAGAGCAGGCTGCCCAGGGCCACATCCAGCCTGGCCTTGAGTGCCTCCAGGGATGGGGCATCCACAACTTCTCTGGGCAACCTGTTCCAGTGCCTCACCACCCACTGAGTGAAAAATTTCCTCCTAATATCCAACCTAAATCTCCCCTCCCCTGGTTTAAAGCCATTCCCCCTCATCCTGTCACTATCCACCCCTGTAAACAGTCGCTCCCCCTCCTGTTTATAGGCTCCCTTCAAGCACTGGAAGGCCGCAATGAGGTCTCCCTGGAGCCTTCTCTTCTCCAAGCTGAACAACCCCAGTTCCTGCAAGTGTCTATGTTCCAGTCCCTATTCCTCTTCAGAAGTGTGGAATCCTAAAAGCCTTAGTAGTATAGTTATTCTGAAATGCAAAATAAAAATATATTGCTGTAATAATCTCAACAATTTATAAAAACAAGTGTTAAGATGTCATCTTAACCAGTTGTCTGTGAAGAATGTGTTGCTAGTAGATTAATTACTGTAAGTACGTATTATTACACTTGGTTTGTAATTCCCCTATGGAGTAAGAGATGTTCACTTTATACAATTTAATTAAAAAAACAAATCCCAAGTAGTTCTATTGCTTCAAATCTGAAGAGGTCTGAAGTATGATAAGTGCCCAAGGCACACAAACTTCAAATGAGGCACATAACCCTAAGCTGTCCTTTGTCCACATCCATCATGTCACATAAAGATATGTGGTTCTTGGAGCACTATATGCAGTTCTTAAGCCTTGCTGGGTTTTCATGCAACAAAAATATTTTATTTAGATTAACTTTTACTCAGTTGTTCTCAGCCTTTCCAGGCTTGTCCTGGCCTCTTGTTAAGCCAACGTTGTTTGGGATTTCTTTGCTCTAATTTTGTGACTTTTCATGGAATAAGGTGGTTATTAGCATTTGCTGGCTCATATGCAGCAATACCAAATGGGTTGTGTTGGAGGATGAAGGTCAAGGGAGATGCTAGTCATTGCTGTCATTGTTGGGCTTAATTTTGACTTTGAACTCTATGCTGACCTTGCAAGAAAGTGCAGCAAATGGCTAGCTGGTTTTACCTAACTCGGGGAGGAAGCTATGTTGATCTTGGTCCATTCATGGCATCCTCAGGAATGTCATTGTATGCTAAGATGTTTTGCCAGAAGACATATATATATATATATATATATATGAGAACTTAACTGTGCACCCATTTGAGCTTTAGATGTGGGATGTGTTTTTAAAGATATTATAGGAAGGAATCTTTCTTTCTCCTCTGTCTTCTCTGAACTTGGCTTTAGAGACACAAGCAACACTGTTTTCATTTCTAGGCTCTTTAAGCTTTTTGAGACTTCATTGTTGGTTGTATTTTGTCTGTTTTCCTACCTTTCAATACCAAAAATAAAAGTAGGATTTCAAAACTTCAGACTTTCTGTCAACACCTGGGAGTACTGTGAAGCTCACCCTTGGCAGAATCTTTGTTGTAATTTGCTGATGTTAGTTATTGAGGGACTTCTAAAATGGACACTCTGCGGGTAAACTTTATGTGATAAATCTAAGTTTGCAATTAATGGTACATAGAAGAAAAGTCTGTACATTTCGGACTTGAAGTGGGAGTTTGTGGTAATGTGGTAATAGAGTTTGCCAAAGAAAACTGTGTATGAAAATGGAACTGCTGGAACACAACCTGAGAATGAAAAATATAAAACTTCTGGGGATCCTAGAAGTCTCTCTGAAGAGCAGCTGGGTGGGTATTTTTGCTGAGTTTGAAGGCTAAAATCAGGAGTCTGTAGCTTGCCAGCTCCTGTGTTGCATGATGCAATTGCTTCTTTCCTATTAAGAAAACAGCCGTTCAGCAGGCTTGCCTTTTATTAATGTCCTATACCTCGAGGTGTGTATGATTGAAACAAGACTTTTTTATGCTATGAGGCAAAGCTGGAAACTTTATATTAAAACTGAGGTTTTGTGGGTTTTTTCTTTTTTTTTTTTTTCTTTAAAGCAGTTTCAGGATATATCCTAATGCAGAAGTGGCATGTAGGTTTTTTGCCAGAGGATTTTGTGTGTATTGGGGGAGGGCAGATGGCATCTCATGTTTAAGTAGAAGATAGGAGAACACAGGTTGTCTGCATCACTTCACTTTGCTGTGGCTGGTGCTGGGAGAGGAGAGGGGGGAAAAATCTTCCGCAGCTCCTAGTAAATCCATACCTGCCTACGTCAGCTTCTTAAAATTTTAACCTACCTGCACTCCAGAAGATGTTAGTAGCAACTCATTAATTGAATGCCTTAAACCTCAGAATGCTTTGTGTTCTCAGTTTGTAATGGTGCCAACTCGGGCTTGAAAACAAACTTTATTTCCTGTAACTGTTTTTCCTAAGCTAATTTTTGCACTCTTGGGGCTGCGTGTGTGTGTGTGATAGGATCACGACATGGACAGCCAGCATTTAATTAAAAGTCACATTTATTACATTTACTTTTAGGAGGACATGAAATTTGTTTAAAAAATAATAAAAAACTAAAGAACTAGTAAGTGTTGATAGTGGTACCTGTAGATGTCTGATTTTTCTTTAAGGCAATCTGATTTTTCCGAACATCTGGATAGTTTTATCATGGTATCCACTAGTGCTCTGTCTGTATCTGAAGTTGCAATATGGATATGGCTGTAGTAGCTGAAATGCATCTTCATGAGGATTTATCTGCTGATGTCCAGGAGTAGTTTGTCTTTCTCAATTCTGTTTGGTTTTCACCATGCATCTGGTTCTGCTCTACCCTTTCACTGTAGAGTTGCCCATGTAAGGAGCTCAGGTTCCCAGATCTTTATTTTTGCTTAGGGAAGAAAATGCCCCAAGAAATCGGTTCCCCGATACATTTCAAAGCAGGAGGACAGTGCATATAGAGGGAATGAGGGCAGCAGTGGCATGGGGGTAAATTAAGCTGGTCGTTTTGCTGCAGTCTGCCACTGCTGTTTTCATGCTCAGGTACTAAGGATGAGGAGGAGGTCAGTTAATGAAGACACAAGACTTCTTTTATTTGCAAGTCAAGACTTGGTAACACACTTTGAGATAGTTGGTTTAGACAGGCTTGCCAATACTGAGCTTTAGCCATATTTACTCCATAATTAAATTATGGTCTCTTTCTAAGACCTGTCTTCACAAATAAGTGACTGTCTCTTGATAATGCAGTCAGGGAAAGAGAAAGATTCTGTGACTTTCACAGGGAAATGTTCATGGTTTAATCTTGGGTTTTAGGTTTAAGGTTAAATTCTACGTCCTGTTCCTTCCTTTGCACTGACAGCATGCATTCACCTATGACTGTGTCATGAGACACTGGAATGCAGCTTCTGTTTTCATCTGGTTTTGTTCCCTGTGAACAAAATATGCTGCCGCAGTGGTACTCACAGCCCTTTCTCCTCCAGGTCAGGTGTTGGGCACTCTAGCATTTCTGCCACTCAGCCTGTGGTGGAAAACAATGAACAGCTAGATGTTGTCTAATGTATTTATTTTTGCTGCTGTTATTGAAGTAGGAATTGATGCTTTGACAGATAATATTGTCTATGAAAATCACTATAGACACTGTAAGCTAGGTGCTGCCTTTAAAATGTGTAAAAGTTCAAGTCCATGCAGAAAATCAGCCACGTTTTCAGTGGGTCTCTTCCTGACTGAGATTGGTGGCAAATCACTTGCCTGTCTGATCTGGTAGCAGTGGAACCTAGGAGGTTCCACTTGAATATGAGAAAAAACTTCTTTATAGTGAGGGTGACAGAGCACTGGAACAGGCTGCCCAGAGAGGTTGTGGAGTCTCCTTCTCTGGAGACATTCAAAGCCCGCCTGGATGCGTTCCTGTGTGATCTGATCTAGGTGTTCCTGCTCCGGCAGGGGGATTGGACTAGATGATCTTTCGAGGTCCCTTCCAATCCCTAACATTCTGTGATTCTGTGAAGCTTGAATACCTTCACGTTGCTGTGTTTTTTAGTCAGTATTACAAAGACTCCAAGCAGCTCTGTATCTTTATTTTATCAATCCTGTTTGTTTGTGTGAAGGTATTGGTCATTCAGGAAACTGTAAATCATCAAACTGTTGGCAGACAAGTCAGACTTTTTGAAAGTCAACAAAGAGTTGACGTACATTAGAAAATGAAGAAGAATGATCTGCTTTGGGGAAGGATGTTTTTACTCAAAATAAACCTTGACAATGAGTGCATGTGAGTTCATAGTGTATTTCAAACATTCTTGCACTTAAAATATTTTCAGAGTACTCAGATTAAAATGGCAGAGAACAATAGCGTTGTATGCTTGTGTACAAGTTTGACTTTGTTTCATGTTTGTCGTAATAGATAATAGAAAACACATTATTTGCTTAGCATCCATATTTCAATCATATTCTTTATATGCCTTGGATTTTGGTAAATAATGTCAGACTACTATCAGGCCTGGAGAAAATCTGTGTTACAGAGAATGCTGATTCTTCCACCAAAAAACCAAGAGCATGACCTTGACAAACAGATGGATCTGCCTGGTTGGATGTGATTTTTTTTCTGCTGTTTTATTTTTTGTTTTTCTATTCACAGATGAAAATTTCGTAGTTAGAAGGTTACTTTCTTAAATTAATACTTCATTTTTATTTTTTCATATTTTATCATGTTCCACTCTACTTATTTTCTCTAGATACATGGACCACCCGCTTGTTTTAAGCCAGCTGTCAAAATAACATTCAGTAAGAGGATTGTGCTCAGTTTTGTAGGAGGTAGCTGTGCAAGTGGTTAAGCAGAGAACTTGGATATGGCAGACCCGTGTCTGATTGCTAACACCACCTTTGTAAGCTCAGTTAGGTACACTTTTATAAGTCTAACCTCTAAATGTGGATTAATTCTGTTCTTCTACTTCTGGTGAACTGATTTGTAAAGAAATGTATTATGTTCATGCTGTACGTGTAATGTCCCATACATGCTCACATGGCATGTACAGGACACCCAGGGGATCAAGCCCAGCCAGCATGGGTTCATGAAAGGAAAGTCACGCTTGACCAACCTGATCTCCTTCTATGACCAGGTGACCCACATAGTGGATGAGGGAAAGGCCGTGGATGTCATCTCCTTGGACTTTAGCAAGGCCTTTGACACTGTGTCCCACAGCATTCTCCTAGAAAAGCTAGTGGCTCATGGCTTAGACAGGAA
>VZTO01023478.1:10200-47030 GCA_013400615.1 Syrrhaptes paradoxus | reverse complement strand
AGGACAAGAGGAAATGGCCTCAAGTTGCACCAGGGGAGGTTTAGGCTGGATATTAGAAAAAATTTCTTCACTGAAAGAGTGATCAGGCATTGGAACAGGCTGCCCAGGGAAGGGGTGGAGTCACCATCCCTGGAGGTGTTCAAGAAACGTGTAGATGTGGTGCTTAGGGACATGGTTTAGTGAATTAGGTGGTGTGGGTTGACAGTTGGACTTGATGATCCTTGAGGTCTTTTTCAACCTTAATGATTCTATGTGAGCTAAGTAGTAAAGATTACAGCTCTTTTCTGTTTGAGTTAGATTGTCTGGCCTTGAAATAATTTCTGGAAACACTCGGTCTTGGCTTTTTAGCAAAGACTGGCTTTATCTGAACTCTTGTGCTGTGTCAGACACTGATTGAAGCGGTCTCCACTCCTTTGATAGCTTGACTTTGTAACCAAAATGTGGAAAAGTCCTTTGCCCTGAATAAGGGATGGGCTTGTTTAGGATAGTTGCAAGTGCTTTACCATTTGACGTCTCTTAGGTGTAAGAAATCTGCTGTTTCCAACTAGTTCAAGGATGTCATCATATACATCTGTCCACTCTGTTCAGTCACCAAGCACTCATAAAATGCATCTCTCTATAAGTGCATTTGAAAGTGTTATTTGAATAACATTTCTGGTCAGGAAAAATTATACGTGGCAGGACTTTGAGGTGATAGTCTTGCAGCTGGTCTCCAATTGGCCCTGAATCTGATGAAATTCTGCTGTGTGTTCCCTCTTAATCTCAAGGCTTGTTTACTCCACCTGGGCTTTGTGTTCCTCCTAAAGAACGTCATCTTTTACTTTGTCTTGTTAAGGACTGAGTAGTTATGAGACTGTACATTCCCAGCAGGAAAAAGTAGTGTCAACAAACTGATCTTTATCAGATGCTGCAGAGGTGGGTCTCAAATGCTGACTTGCTTAATTTCTGGATCCAATGAGAAAACCACTGGGAAGGGTCACGGTTCCTCTGCTGCACTGAAAGGTCTGGAGACAGTGATAAAAGACCATTCCACCCTTCAGGAAGAACATAAATGTTTTACAGCAATAAAAGAAATCTGTCTCAAGTCAGTTCAGGCTGGGGTATCAAGATGTGGCACTAAGTGGTAGTAACAGGCTTATCTACTGTGAAGGGAAGATGAGCTATGTTGTAATGGGAATCTAACCCTCAGTGTGGCCCTTGCTCCAAATCAAGCCTTACATGTTTGTTTTTGTTTGCCTAAGTCATTGCACAACCAGGAAGTGGGAGGAAAACTTGTTTGCTTTCATATCAAGGGAAGTTTATTCATGAAAGATGCAAGTAAAATGCACCACTTCTTAAGGCTTCCAGATGGTGAGAACTCCAGTGTTTGGAAACCTGCAGCTTTTGCCTCAAATATTTTAGGAAAGTTTATGTAGTTTGTAAGGAATTATTCTGTACTGAAATGAAGGTGTACACACCCCATTGTTTCAAGAACCTCCCTTGCTACACAGAAGCCCTCAGTATCTACTACTGACATTTAAAAAAAAAAGGGGGGGGGGGTGCTATTAACTTTAAAAACCAGTTAGAATTACTCCAGAAGGAGAAATTTTTGCCCAGCATTCTAGGTAAATATTCTGAATTAAACAACTGTAATAGGTTAATCCCAGTCTGGAGTCAGTCTCCTCTCTCTGTTCAATAGGGCTAATTTCCTGGTGAGCCAGTTCAGTTTACTAAACCAGCAGCTAACTATCCATATCCACCATTCCCTTCACAACTGCTTTTAGATTTTTAAGAAAAACCACCTCACTCCAGGGTTATGTGAGAGATGACAGCAGCACAAGGCTGTCAGAAGGGGACACATAGAAAGCAATTGGGAGAAAGTTGTAGCAGCCCAATGCTGTTTGCCTTAGGTCACTGTATAAATGACTGAGAGTTAAACCTTATCCCCTCTTTTCACGAGACCCTGCAGATAGCTTGTATATTTTTGCTTTCGTTAGATCTTTACATCCTTCATACACATTCTCTCATCTTTCACACCACCTGTACTGTTTACAGGTGATGATGTTTCTTTCATCTCATTCAGCTGGAGAGAAGCAGTATTTTTAATCAAACCTTTCTTACTTGAAAATATTTTTGATCACACAAAATGAAGCATTGGCATGTGTGCCTTGTGAATTGTTTGTGATGATGGGACTGATGCGTTCATAGGTGTATAGCCTGAAAGGGGTTAAGTTTTCCTTCTCTCTTCGATGCTGTCTTTGCAGTCTGCATTGATCTAAATAAAACTTCTTTTGCACTTGCATATTCATGTTGCATTTGGCACCATCCTACACAGTCTGTCTGTAAAACCTCAGTGTCCCAGATTTAGCCAAGTTGTTATTATTCAGGTATTTATTATTCTTATGAATATTATCAAATGTAAGTGAGCCAAGTGTGTGCCTCACAGCCTTCCTAATATTTAAGTGTCTTCATTTGTATTTTGTGTCTAACCAAATGTATCTGAAGGTGTTTCAGTGTTTGCTGCTATGTTGTGCCAGCTAAATTAGAGGTGTTAGAATCTGTCAGACTCCATTTGCATCCCCCTCCCAGCCATTTTCCCAGAGCCTGAGAAACCTCCTCTTCTAAAGAAGAATGTTTGTGCAACTTTGCATTGGTCACCAAGTACATGAAGTTTTGTTTTTGCATGACTAGAGAACAGAGAACAGCCGGCAGCAGTGCTTTTTATGCTCTTGGAAGTGTTAATGCCTCAGTTTGTTTATGGCAGTAGTAAGCATGAGGATGAGCACATGGGGTATTTTTATATTTACAGAAAATGCTTCAAAGCTTAAGCACTCCCTCTCTGCCATTTGCCATCAGCAGCAGTCAGTGTGGAAGGACTCTTTGTAGGAAGTGAAGTAATTGCTGTGCTTGATAGAGGACTCTGTTCCAGGAGCTCTCCTGTTTTGATTAATTCTCAGCCCTTTGACAGATATTGTCTGTAGGTCTTTTTGTCTACTGAATTTTCAAGAAGGCTGCAAAGAAGTCTACAGCTTAAAGAAACACAGTGTTGCAGTTCACATACTGTGCACCAGAAATATCTGTTTTACTCCTGCCTGTTATTTCCTGTTTCCCTGGTTAGCAGGCTAAACTTTCAGTGTTAGTTTTAACATTTAAAGGAAGCAGCTGTTCAAAATGTAAACTCTTAGATACAGTAGTTGGTGTGGCTACATGATTTGTGATGTTCCCTTTAGATTCCAGGGGGAAATCCCCTTAACATTAGGGGTGCATCATGTTAAAAATTAACATTTCTTTTAAAATATATTAGAAAATATCCTGGGAATATTGGCTTTTTTCAGTTTGGGGCATGTTGATAGAGGTCCCAACTTTTCACAAGCAATTTAATAGTAATTGGAGGAGTTCTGTATTTAATTTGTTTTTTACATTGCTCCCACGGGAAGACAGTTCTGTGTATCAAGCTGATGTTAGTAGGACCCACGGGGAAGCAGTATGCCTGCCATGCCTTGAGACTCACCAATGTTGGCACGATACGCATCAGGAGGGTATAAACTTCTCTGTTTCCAGAAGCTTTTCCTTTATTTTTGCTTCCCAGCAAAATTAAATCAGCAGCATGTGTACAAAACCACTCTGTGAATCTTGAGGTGCCATGGATGTCAAACATGAACCTTCAGCTGTAAAAAGGCTTAAATTCAGTATAACTTCTTTGGTTTGTTCTGTAATTATATCTTTGGTAGCTGATGCTTTGGTAATTAAGTGCATCCTGCCATGGTGTGGGGTGGTAACCTCTGCAATTTCCCACTGCTCAAACAAGCAGGTGCTTGAGGTGAAAAGCAAAACCAAAAGTTGAAAAAATATACCTCTAGCGTATTCTCACAAATATCCAGTAGCTTTGATTTCTCCAGGTGGTATTTGCAAACAAGAAGGTTTTTTTTTTCCCCCCTCTAAATAGAAGAAAGATGTGCTCTGTAAAGGACAGTGCAGAAGCACAACTTGATTTAGTTTCATTTAGGAGCTGAATCACATTTTAGAGGAACTAAATTTTGTCCACTGAAAGGAGGAAATCAGGATTGACTGGAATGACTAGAGCAAAGTCAGTCATTGCAAATGTTTTCTTTATTAGTTTCCCAAGCCCAGACATTCTGTGGGAATATATTACATCACTAAGGACGTTAGTTTAGAAATTGGGTGGGACTATGTGCACATCATGGATTGGATTAATGAGACAGCAACCTGTGTAAAATAGTGACTACAAAAACTTTTTGATGTGCCTTCTCACTTTCAGAGCTATTATCTTCTTGGGAGGCAGTGGAGGAAGGGAAGCCAAAAGATCTAATGACAGGGAGGGGAGTATTTGCCAGTACTTGGTTAGTGAATGAAAGAGAAAGGAGATCTTAATAAAAGAGAAGTGACATGTAAATGCTCTTTTCCAGTTTTCACCTGGCAGCCACAAAAGGGCATGCAGAGTGCCTCAGGATCATGGTGACACATGGTGCAGATGTGACAGCCCAAGATGGTACAGGTATGCCTCTGTGAACCTATGCATGTAGCACAATGCACTCAATTTGCCTATATAGTTCTTGATGTGCAGAGTGCAACTACAGATTTGACAGCACTGCTTTTCCCCACACACTGTGTAGGATAAGCAGTTGTAACACTTGCAGGTTTAAGCATACTTACTTTTCTGCACATAGAATTTAGGTTCTAAAGCCCTTTTTTACTATAAGTGTCAACATTTATGGTGGACTCAGATGCAAAACAGTTGCACAATTTTTTTAAAAATTTATT
The DNA here is from genome assembly GCA_013400615.1 of Syrrhaptes paradoxus. NCBI lineage: Eukaryota > Metazoa > Chordata > Aves > Pterocliformes > Pteroclidae > Syrrhaptes > Syrrhaptes paradoxus. The sequence continues at coordinate 42,269 of VZTO01023478.1, read as the reverse complement.
TTTAAACAACAACAAAAAAGTCCCTCCCTTAAGTCTTTTTGTTAACTTTGTTTGAGGCTTTTTACAGGTTAAGTCAAGATCTTTGGTCTTGCTTTTATGTGTATCCAAGCTATTAATGCCATTAACTGTACAGAAGTTGCAGTAAGACATTTCTTCAGGTTTGTGACATAGTGAAAAGAGCTGATCCAGGCCAAAACAGAGCTAAGAGCTGTTAAGTATGCTGTTTCAGCCCTCAAAAGTCCTGTGCCTTAATTACTACTCCACTCAGAGAATGATGGAAGCTGAATTTGAAACTGGCAAACTGGCAAACTCTTCTTAATAGATTTCAGTTGACATAGCTATGCCCAGCATTTTCTCTGGCTAGCTGAGTTACGGTGAGTGAGCTGTCAGCATTCTGTCTCTCCATTAATGACCTGTAAATGTCAGGCTCACGGGTTCTGTTTTGGCCACTGATTGCAGCCTGAGGGAATTTCTGTCATACATGGAAATAATTTGCCTTTGTAAGAAAGTGTCTATGATACTAGAAGAAGCATTCAGATTATACATAATGATAAGAAAATATATGTACCTGATACAGGTTATTATTCATAATTCATACGTCATCTTGCCTCAGGATTTATTAGTTGTTTGGATAATAAGAGGTTGCCTGCTCTCACCTGAGAGTGTCGACCCAGTATTCATTGGGGAAAGTGTTGTCTGTAATAGGCACATTATTCACAGTGAGATTCTGCTGTCACAAGTGGCTCTGTCTGTATTGAGTACTAAATCTTGGCTCCTTCTTTTCTTAGTTACATGGATAATTTATTCTTTTGCTGTCTTGGCCTCTTTAATTTTTCAGATGTTCTGTAAGATGAAACTAGAGGAGAGACTGCAGTCTTTAATCATGAATCCATAGTCAGTAAATCTGTGTATTGCATAGGTAGATATGAGCTCACAGATGCTAAATAAATTAACAGAAAAGGGAATCTATGAGATGCACACCAAAGTAGGCCTGTGTTCTGAGTCCTGGTCTACATGTAGTCAGTCCATGGATGATACAAATTTGTTATACTGGTAGCTGGTAGATATGGCTGGATTTGCTTTTGGTGTGAGGTTCCTTTTTCATTGCCAAATGGAAGCAATCATTAAGACACTTGACAGACATCTCTTTGCAAGAGAGGCTGAGTAATATAGGAAAATTGTTTTTTAAGAAACAAAATGTAACAGCACAATCTTAGACTTACTTCCGCCAAGGTATAGTCCGACACAATGTTTGTATCATTCCCTTTTGTGAAGGTAGAGATTAAATTTGTTCTGTTACACTCGTGAACAACAGTCTATCGTAAATACATTCTCCTTGATGTAGGTTTTTATTTTGTTTTCTCTTTCCTTACTTTTCATGTGTCGTGATAGGAACAAGATCGATAATGCAAAATCTTGCCTTTGTCATGAGAGTTTATTCCTGTGCCTTGGTGTGTCTGAATACTTAATTTGCTTTCTTTTATGTATTTAGGGCACAGTGCTTTACATCTTGCAGCAAAGAACAGCCACCCTGATTGCATTAAGAGGCTACTTTTTTCAAATCAAAAATTAAATTAGTTTTGAAGTTTTCCTTTTGTTCTTCTAGATGGGTTCCACTATTTCATGGCAAATACCCACTAGGTGTAACGCAAGCCCATTGACAGCATAAACAGTGACATCAGGCTGTCACTGATGGTATCACAAGCAGCAGCATGATCAACTCAGCAACCAGATGTGTGTTTAATACTAAGTATCTGCTACCCATTCCCTTACCAGTTTAAACTGCAGAGTGCTTTTGTGTTATGTTCCTGATTTTATTACAATATGCAGATTTCTAAATATGTTTGTAAGTGCAGACCCATTGGTAATATTCTCCAATAATTCATGCCCTTTGGATTGCTTGCGTGCCTCTGTAGGCTGGCTTGGTGATATAAACTGTTCGTATGTGTGAGAAACATCTAATCTTAATATGGTGGAGTTGAATTCAAACAGGCTAAATAATGATTTTACACAGGTAGAATCTTGACATTTTTGTTATGGAATCTCTGTAAACCTGTTTTCCTTGAAAATCATAGATGCTGGTGGCAGGGCTGTATTTAAAAGTCAAAAGCTCTAGTGTTTGTTTTTTAGAAGCCCATTATTTTGGAGTGATACTTTTTCTTTCTTTCCTATAAACTGAAACTAAAATCTTCTGTACCAAATTAAGTCTTGATAAAGATTTGTAATTTGATGTTTTCGTATTTATTTCTTCAAAATCTAGATTGATCAGTAGTAGCTGGTGGTTTATAATACTACAAAATATAACTGTATTGTTGATGCTTTAGTTTTACAAATGAAAATGAAACATTATTGCCTTCAACAGAAAAAAATCAAGATTAATTGCCTTAGAACATGGTTGCTTTAGCTCTTACTGTAATGTAAAATACAAAGCTTTTCTGAAGCAGGGGAGAGAGTTTCTTTCATTTTTTATTTCCTGATTTAAATGGTCCCAAAACTATAATGTTTTTTAGGTATGTCTCCCTCACTATGAGTATTTCCTATGGCTTCAGTGTAAGCTAGTACCAAGAAAGGAGAGACAAGACTGGTAGAGAGGAAAGCTGTGCCTTTTTTTTGTAATTTTTTCATTATATGGAATGAGCTTTCTGGAGTAGCTTAAACTTTTCTCAGACATGTTCAGCACTCTGTTCTTAGCATCAAACATATGTTTTATTTTCTTTGTGTTTCTCTGATTGCTTTTTTTTTTCTTCTCCTTTTTCAATTGTTCAGAGTAAATGTCCAGCAGAAAACACAGATAATTCTGGGAAAACAGCTTTACATTATGCAGGTAATTTCTTTGTTGAAAGCTTGTACTATCTTATTTTTTTGTGCTTGCTATTCCTAGCTCTTCAGCCTGGTGGAGCTTTTTAGGTTCTAACTACATAAATCTACTGACTCCACCTGACAGTTTACAAAATTCAGGTATTTTTTTAGATTAATACTTTGAATACTGAATTTCAATTAATTATGATTAATAAGTTCGCACTTGCAGGTGCAGAGCCATTGGAAATACTTAAGATTAGGTTGATTCTGATTTCAGTCCTTTAAAGATTTTTAGCTTCTTGTGCTCATTTGGTCCATGATTATTCGTTGTATTTCTGCATACAGCCTGCTGTTCATCCTTTTATTCTTTCTCTCCTTCTTTCTTAAAACAGAGAAATATAGGTTAATGTATTTTTCTTGGACACCACTGTAATGCTGCAGTATTGCAAGTGGAAGTGTGGAACACAAATTTTGAAAATCAGGTTTAATGGGCTTTCATGCTTGTGTCTTTTTTTTTTCTTTAGCTGCATGTGGTTGTCTTCAGGCAGTTCAGCTTCTGTGTGAACACAAGTGTCCAATTAATGTCAAAGATTTGGTACGTACCTCTTCTCCCATTGTGTACTTCAGAGCTTTTACTGCCCTCCACTCCAGTCAATCTCAGGTGCAGCAGTTCCAAGCAATACTATGCTTAAATTTTTTCTTGTATTTCTCTGGTAGAAGAAGTTCATTTTGCAGCTTCCCATAGCAGTGGTGGGGAAGTACTTCACAATCTAATACAGTAGTGGCAGGATTTGCTGCTCATTAAATTGAGACATTGGTACAAGTAGCTAGAATCAATTCTGATATATTCAAAACATGATTAAAAGTCTTTCCATTGACTCTAGCAGGCTTTGGAAAAGGCCCATTATGTGGCCGAGTGCCGTGAAATGCTCACAAAGCCCAACCAGAGTATGATAAACCTGAGGGGAAAAAAATATACTTGGTGTTATCTAAAGGCTCAGGGACACTACATTCACTATTATGAAATGTCTACAAACAACCAAGTCTGTCTTTGGGAATGATGCGATTGCCTGACAGAAAAGCCACTGATAATAAAGGGAGCTGACCTGACAGAAATCAGGCACAAAAGGCAAAAAAAAACCCCAAAACATAAAAGCAATTAAACTTGTTTGTTTTTTACTTGGATCTGTCTCATTCTCACCTGATCTTTCTACTGAAATAATCTGTCACAAAGGTTAGAACTAAAATTTCAGCAGATGCATTTTAAAGGCAGAAAAGATTTGTTCAATCTTAAGAAGAAAAGGCTGTGTGAGTATCTTAAAAATGTCCTCAGCTGCATCATGGCTGATCATAAGGAATCATAGAATCATAGAATGGTCTGGGTTGAAAAGAACCTTAAGGATCATCTAGTTTCAGACCCCTGCTGCGGACAGAGTTACCAACCTCTAGAGCAGGCTGCCCAGGGCCACATCCAGCCTGGCCTTGAATGCCTCCAGGGATGGGGTGTCCACAACTTTTCTGGGCAACCTGTTCCAGTGCCTGACCACCCACTGAGTGAAAAATTTCTGCCTAATATCCAGCCTAAATCTCCCCTCTCTTAGTTTAAAACCATTCTCCCTCATCTTGTCACTATCAGCCCCTGTAAACAGTCATTCCCCCTCCTGTTTATAGGTTCCCTTCAAGTACTGGAAGGCCACAATGAGGTCTCCCCGGAGCCTTCTCTTCTCCAAGCTAAACAAGCCCAGTTCCCTCAACCTTTCCTCATAGGAGAGGTGCTCCAGCCCTCTGATCATCTTTGTGGCCCTCCTCTGGACCCGTTCCAAGAGCTCCACATCCTTCTTGTGCTGGGGGCCCCAGGCCTGGACACAGTATTCCAGATGGGGTTTCACAAGAGCAGAGTAGAGGGGGACAATCACCTCCCTCTCCCTGCTGGCCACCCCTTTTTAATGCAGCCCAGGACACAGTCAGTTGGCCTTCTGGGCTGCAAGTGCACACTGCTGGCTCATGTCCAGCTTCTTGTCCACCAGGACCTCTAAGTCATTCTCTGCAGGGCTGCTCTCAAAGAGTTCTTCTCCCAGTCTATATAAGTATCTGGGGTTGCCCCAGCCCAAGTGTAACACCTTGCGCTTGGCCTTGTTGAACCTCATTAGGTTCTCATTGGCCCACCTCTCCAGCCTGTCAAGGTCCCTCTGGGTGGCATCCCTTCCCTCCAGCATGTCGACTGCACCACAGAGCTTGGTGTCATTGTCAAACTTGCTGAGGCTGCACACGATTCTGTCATCTATGTTGTTGATAAAGATGTTGAAGAGCCCCAGTCTAAGACAGACGCTTGAGGGACACTGCTTGTGACTGGACTCCACCCAGAAATAGAGCAGTTGACCACAACCCTTTGGCTGTGACCAGCCAACCAATTCTTTATCCATTGAACAGTCCATACTTCTCCAATTTAGAGAGAAGGAATAGGGAGCTAGACCCACCTCAGGTGCATGACAAAATGATGACAAGCAACAATCAGAATTTGGGCAGTGGACCTGATTGGGAAATTCCAGTTAGGGACTAGGGGAAAAAAAAAAAATCTCACCATGACAGTGGTCAGACACTAGAACTGGTACGCAGACACGTTGTGGTATCTATGCCTTTGCAGTTGTTTAAAACTTGACTTGGACAAGTCCCTGAGCAATGGGCTCAGGGCTTGAGAGCAGAGGGGGAAAAACCCCAGGTGACCTCTAAAGGTGTCTTCCAACCAAGTTATTCTGTGGTTATATGAAAAGTTGTATTTTTGCCTTATACTTAGTTAAAATGAGTTAAATTATCATTTTTGTTGTTGAGCTACTTAAAGATATTGTATAGTTCTAAAATCGTCATTGTTGCACACATTTTTCGTCACATTTGCATTAAGCAAACAGTAAAGGGAGTACAGATAGGAAAAAGCATTCCTTCTCCTAGTGCTTTGCATCCCCAGTGGTCAAGGAAGGAATTAAAGTAAATCTAGCTACATTTATGGTATACAAGGAAAAGGTAATTGTAGCACCTTCTTTGTGCTATATAGGTAGAAAGTTCATAGCTGAGCTTTACTTCTCAGAATGATATTTGTAAGTGGATGGATTGTTGTTCATTGTTTCTTTAAATGCATTCCTAGGATGGGAACATACCTCTGCTGCTTGCAGTACAAAATGGTCACACAGAAGTCTGCAAATACCTTCTAGATCATGGAGCAGACATCAACACCAGGGATAAAAATGGAAGGTACACCAGGTTAACATGTTAGTTTTGCCACGAGGCTGACGGTCAAATGAAGCTCTTGTCTCAAATCCTTTTCAAAATAGTTGTTATTGTGTGAAATAATGCCTTCTGTACTAGACAGAATATCCTGGTTGTTGAGAAGGCTTACAGAATTCTGCCTAAAGGGAAAAGTGAAATAGAAACCATGCAAATATAAAACTAGATGTGCCTGTAAGATTTTTTTCCTTGGGATACCAAAGCAGTAAATCTCATTTTTCAATAATTCCTACAATAATCTGATTGACAATACTTACCCACACATATCACTTTGTACATGTGCTAGTTTTAAATGCTACTGTGTTCTTGGCACGAGTTAGCTTCTCCAACTTAAATCCGAAAACTGTTACTTGGGAGCAACATCCATGGAGGATTATTTTTTCTACCATAATGCAGCCACAGCAGCAAGAGAAAAATACAGCTGAGTTGGACAGTGGAGATGTTGTAGTCTTAGAAGGTGCCATTTTGTTGCATTAATAGATATCTGGCATGTCAGAAAACTCTTCTTAAAAAGCAATAAAAATGCACTTATTTTGATGGTACTGATGAAGTTCAAGAGTCGTGGAAATTTATGGACAGTTTTATAAACAGTTGGCTAAACTAGAAAGGTAAAGCAGGATGTTGAGAAGGCTTGGCAGTTACAGTAATCAAGATTACTATCAAGAGTATGTGAACAATGCCCATATTGTTCTTTAGCAACACCTGGGAGGATAAGACTGGGCCCTAACTTGTTATTATCAGTCTAAAGTTTATTAGTGTACTCTTTCTTTAGAAAACTTAAAACAAAAATTCTTTGTTGTCTTGGATGGTTTGAATGGCCTCATCGGTGCTTTGAACCTGATGTGCTGCCCCCTGTGGGACCTCTGCCTTCCTCTCACTCCCCTTCTGTTTATTCAACAGACAATGTAAAGAGTTTCTAGTTGAATTGGATGAAGGCATTTCTGTTATAGATAGCACAGACTTGCATTTTTCTTTTTTTCCTTTTTTCTTTTTTTTCTTTTATTTTTTTTTTTTTTTTTTTCTTTTTTTTTTTTTTTTCTTTTATTTTTTTTTTTTTTTTTTTTAAGAGGGTCCTGTGTGTAGAAGCAAGAAAATCATATAACATGGAATATACCATTTTACTTCTTGTTTTCCTTCTGGTAAGAAGAGTAACTACTCTTGCATCTCCTGTACATAGAACTGGTTAAAGGAGAAGCCTTATTGGGAGAGGAAGGGGATAAACTTTGAAAATGGCATGTCCAAACTAAGCAAATTATTTTGGCAATCTAAAGCTGTCCCTGTGACTGTGGAAATGTTATCCAAGTTGCCACTCAGCGCTACTTTTTAGCACAGCACTGCAACAGCCATCATTTCTCCAGGGCTCACCTATTACAGGGAGCATGTTTAATTCATTGGTGAAATGATTGTCTTGATACCTAGCAAATATTATCACTGCAGTAACTTTCCAGTTTCATATCTGGACTGAGGAATGTGTTTGCCAGTGAACTTGGCCAACATATTTGGTATGTTTTCATGTTAAGAGGGGAGAATTGTGCCCAAGCAGGAAAGCAACATTAGAGCATGCTTGAAAGGTGGGGTTTTCTGTGTGCTTGTAATTATTCTGTATGAGTCTTATGACTCCTTCAAGTAATTGAGAAAAAGAGATACAACCTGTTAGGAGAACACTCCTTCTGTATGCTACCCTTACTCTAGGATCTGGCGCTGTCTAGCTGCCCTGTGTTGGAGAGGCAATTAATTGTGCTCTAATTGATTTTTTTTTTCATCAAACTGAGAGTGGCTCAGGATTTGACATCAAACCCATCTCTCAGTCTCACTAAAGAGTTTTGAGATTTATTTGACTTTTTGGTTGAAATTTGTTTGTCTGTTTAGTCTTAAAAACAACACGTGAAGGAGAGCAGCAATTAAATAAATGTTTTCATGTTGTACCACCACTTGCGGAGCTGTAATTAGAGTGTCTCAGTGAGATTTGATAGTCTGACTTTCTCCTGTAGCTGTTTCTAGCTATGACTTTCCTCTTAGCATCAGGCACTCATTTCTAGAAATGTTTGGAGATGTGTGCAGAGCATGCCAGGTCTTTGTAGAAGGATCATCTGGGGAGTATGGGGAAGAGAAGGAGGGGCAAGCAGGTGTTTGTAAGGAGAAACAACAGTTACATGTCTGTGTCAATATACATTGATAAAATCTTGGACTTTTTTGTGCAACATCTGTCATACTTTTTTTCCTGAAAAAATGAGCTGCTGCTTGAAGAGTACAGTCTTGGCACTTACACTGTGTTTGTTTTATCCAGAACTGCTCTGATGATGGCTTGTGAAGCTGGTAGCCTTAACATGGTGGAAGCCTTCCTTAGGAAAGGTGCAGATGTCAGTTTAGTAGATGTCTTTGGACAGAATGCCATGCATTACTCCAAGCTCTCCGAGAATACAGGGGTCCAGAATCTCGTGTCATCAAAGTTATCTCAGGATGTGGGTATGTAAGAGATACTGATCTGCAGTTTGTCACTTCTTGAACTGGCTGTTTAGCCAGCATGCATGTTTATCAATGAACGAATTTACTTCATAAGGTAGCCTGAAAGATTCCAAAAGCCATCTTTAAGATGGTCTGACTGAGGCTTCCCAAAAGCAGCAAAATGTGGTCTTTGCCATAGATGGTAATATTTAGCACAGGATAAAGCACGGAGAAGGGCATAAAGAGGTGTTTTGGAGAAATAAAAGGTAAGCTGATTAGCAGTGTTTTGAAATAATGCATACAATTTGGAATAGAGCCTTTTTAATTATGTGATAGAGTAAGTGGAACATATAGCTCCCCAGTAGAACGGTTGGTAAAGGAACTTATGCAGACAGAGAGTTTTACAGTCAATCTATGATGGATTTTTAAAGTAGGAAGCTAATGTGTAAGATGGCACAAGACTATATGTAGATAAGAATTGTCACAGTCCTTTGAATTTTGTCTCAATATGAAACCCAAAAAGCAGGAGAGAAAGGATATAGTTCAAATGGCATTTGGAAATTAAAGTATATTTCTCATATTTCAGACAGGAATTGAAACACCAAGCAAAGTATTTATGGTGTGGGAAGCAGAGCTGAGAGGGGGGTTAGGAATGGCAAATAACTTTTTTCATTGATAGCTGTTTTTAATTCCATTCCTTTTCTTCTTCACAGATATAAAGTCACCGACAAAAGCAAAGCAGGTATTTGTTCTTTTGGTTTTAAAAATACTCAGGCTATATAGGCTTGTAACTTAAGAAAAAACAGTAATTGACATGACAAGACGCACTAGTAAATGTCACTGTGAGAAGTGATGCCATTGACAACTCTGTAATGTGAAAGATTTTCGTTGCTTATTTAAGAAGTCAGGAACATTGCTTTTAGACTTAGCTTCTCTCTGTAACAGCAGCCAGCACCCTCAGTGAGAAAAGGAAGGGAGGACATGTGTGTATGTGCATGTGAGTGCCAGGAAGATTAACCACTAGTCTGGTGTAGTGCAGGAGCTTGGCTTTTGGAATCCCTATCTCTTTAAACTGTAGAGAAAATAATTTGGAAAAGTTCTCTGTTTCTGAAATACACAACTGAAGGTTATCCCTGGTTACATCTTGCTGGAGACCCCCACCTGTGAGAATCCCAGTAGCTTTGTGCAACTAAATTAGTTTCTTACACTATTTATTTAGTATCTTATCTTGGAGTGCAAGTAGACCTTGTAGACCTGCTGGTGGCTGGAAAGTGGATGAGGGTGCAGTGCATTGGTTCATTCCTTCCCTGAGTGGAGAGGTGGGTTTTTCAGGGAGCTCAGACAGAAGCTGGTGGAGAGAAAAGATGGTAGCTGTTAAAAATGGCACGACTGGGCTGTGTATGAATGGAAGTATTTAAGATCACTAGTGCTAAACCTATTGTCAGCTTCTGCTTTTTCACTAAATGTTTCCACTGAAGCATGGAATACAAGGGGGCAAATTCTTATTGTCAGGCATGTTTAATATCTTTGTGTTAGTAGAGATGTAGTCTTTACATAGAAAGAAAAAAAATGGCACTGCATGAGCTGCTAAAGTTGATATTAATGTGGGTTTTGTTTTGTTTTGTTTTGTTTTTTAAATAAAACAACTTGCTCGGACTTTACTAACAAAACTAACAAACCTACCTTTTCTGGCTGGTGAAACACTCAGCATGATCAAGGCTCTAAATTAAGTTCAGAAAGAAGTGGAACTCCAAAAAAACGCAAAGCCCCACCTCCTCCTATCAGTCCTATTCAGGTAAAGAAAAGATGAATTTTGAAATGCTTTTAGGGGTTGAAAAGCATTTTGAACATTATGTGAATGATGTGGGCTGGATTTGCTCTGTCACTGTTATTTTTTATGCCTGTCTTACCATGAGTGCTTTTCCTGACATTAGGATGACACCATGAAGGCACATGTTGGTTAGGTTAGCTCAGCAAAATTGCTTGGAATATAGCATGGTCTAAGATACAACTGTACAAATTTTACTATACAATTGCTTCTTCCATCTAAAGTTGAAGGTCTCCTGGTTTTGCCAACTTCCATGAGTAAACAATTATGTAAAATTATACACATATATGTACACATTATATGCATATACACATATGAAAGTAAAATACTTAGATTTATATAGCATCAAAATTCAGTTTAACAGGTTTAATGTTAAACTTGAACATTACATGTATAACAGCTACATTGCATAGGTAATACTGACTCAGAAAAGCACTGAATAATTAGAGATGCTCTTTGAAACTAACCTAGGGTTGTGACTTATGTTAGTGCAGGGAAAAGTACTCTTTTGTGTGTGTGTCTACGTATGTGTGTGTATATATATATATATATGGGCACAAGTTAGAGAGGTAGCTACATGTACACATATGTATACATACCTATTTATATAAAAATCTTTTACAGCTTAGTGATTTGTCTTCTCCACACTCATCAACTTCAACTCCTATGACTGGAAAAGGGCAGGCTTTCTTTGTGGACCAAGCGTGCAAGGTATCGGTTTTCTGTTCATACGAAGCTTAATGAAGGACAGTATGGTATCTTGATAATCTATTTTGCTTAATAATCTCTTTTGCTGTTTGCAGAATCTCCTATGAATTAATTAGATGAGTTTTAGGAACAAAAAGGAATCCAAATCTATTTCAATGTAATTTATAAAGCAAGTGTGAATTACTTTAATGTTTACTGAATATGTAAATAGTCATAAATTAATTCGTATTTAGGAATATGGCTATGAAAGTAAGCATTAATGCTATGGGAGCTCATTACCTAATAACAGCGCTGTGCATGGCATTCTGCAATGCAAAAAGTAGAGACCCTTTCACCGAAAGACATCAGGAAAATGGTTGAGTGTGTTTTCTCTGATCTTTACGTTATGGTATTGAAGATTTTTTTTTTTAATTGCATGAAAATACATTGTTATTACTTATCACGGGGGCTGCAGATGTCTAAAATATCTATGAGATAGCTCCCCATATTTCATTAATATTTAATGAGAATTGGGCAATGAAACTTCAATGGCTTTAGCAGACTTTGAAAGAGAATCGTAGAATCATCAAGTCCAACTGTTAACCCACACCATGTAACTCACTAAACCATGTCCCTAAGCACCACATCTACACATTTCTTGAACACCTCCAGGGATGGTGACTCCACCACTTCCCTGGGCAGCCTGTTCCAATGCTTGATCACTCTTTCAGAGCACCCCCAGGTCCCTCTCTGCTGGGCAGCTTTCCAGCCACTCTCTCCCGAGCCTGTAGCGTTGCAGGGGGTTGTTGTGACCAAAGTGCAGGACCTGGCACTTGACTTTATTGAGCCTCATACCATTGGCCTCAGCCCATGGGTGCAGCCTGTCCAGATCCCTCTGCAAACCCTCCCTGCCCTCAAGGAGGTCAACGCACCCGCTCAGTTTGGTATCATCAGCAAACTTCCTGAGGGAGCACTCAATCCCCTCATCCAGGTCATTGATAAAGATGTTAAACAGGACAGGCCCCAAAACCCATCCCTGGGGAACACCACTGGTGACCGGCCACCACCTGGACTTAACTCTGTTCACCACGACTCTCTGGGCTTGGCCATCCAGCCAGTTTTTTATCCAGCAAAGGGTGTTCCTGTCTAAGCCATGAGCCACTAGCTTTTCTAGGAGAATGCTGTGGGACACGGTGTCGAAGGCCTTGCTGAAGTCCAAGGAGATGACATCCACGGCCTTTCCCTCATCCACTAGGCGGCCCACCTGGTCATAGAAGGAGATCAGATGGGTCAAGCACGACCTTCTTTTCGTGAACCCACGCTGGCTGGGCTTGATCCTCTGGGTGTCCTGTACATGCCGTGTGAGCACACTCAAGATGAGCCGTTCCATAATCTTCCTCAGTACCGAGGTCAGGCTGACAGGCCTGTAGTTCCCTGGGTCCTTCTTACAGCCCTTCTTGTAGTGGGGCATCCCACTGGCAAGTTTCCACTCTTCTGGGACCTCCCCTGTTAGCCAGGACTGTTGATAAATGATGGAGAGTGTCTTGGCAAGCTCCCCTGCCAGCTCCCTCAGTACTTTCGAGTGGGTCCCATCTGGCCCCATAGTGCTGGCCACATGCTACAGTTAAACAACACCCCAGAAGTAAAAGAAACCCGCTTTACCAGGCTTTATCCAGCAAGATTTATACTGTCTATGCTTATCTTTGGTAAACCGCCTTCTGTGAAAGCGTTTTCTTTTGGTGTCTCAGCAGGAAGAATTCAGCTCCTTGCATCAAGACAATAAAGACAGACTGAGTGACAGCACAACAGGTATACAATAACACTTAATCCTTATTTTATTATTTGGTTAGGTATTTTAGGTGGTGTGAAATGTTGAAACCTGGTCAGAAATCCTCTGTGCCTTTCTGCATAGAATGTGAGACACAATAAGTATTGGGAGTAATGTTTTGTAATTTCACTAGCAGCTCCCCACCAAAATCTCCTGCTTCTGTTGGGTGAGCCAACACATTTTTGGGAAAGGATTTCAGCTTTTGAAAGCTTTTGAATCTTTTTTTTTTTCTCTAAAGGCGCTGATAGTTTATTGGATGTGAGTTCTGAAGCTGACCAGCAAGATCTACTTCTGTTGATGCAAGCAAAAATTGCCTCTTTGACATTGCACAATAAGGAGCTGCAGGACAAATTACAGGTGGCATATTTTTGTGCTGTTCTAGTGCTCTCTTAATCTGCTAGAATAACAAGAGCTGCTTACCATTTTAGAGAGATGTACTGTGAACATAATTTAATGAGCTTGTTGGTGGTAAAATCGTGGAAACACCCTGCCTCAAAGGATTCAGTCAGTGTTTTGATATTCCCACTTTTCCATAAATTACTGAATAACTTTGTTTATTATGATAACCACATTCTAAAAGATGTTATTAACGGCTGTGTTAGCAGAATTATAATTTGCATAGCTTCGATTATTAGCTTATGGAGATCAGCCCAGACTTTCAGAGGAGCCTGGCACTTACTGACTTCTCTCACTGAAGATGACTAAACGGAAGCAGCTGGGTTTTGAATTTTTCTAAAACTTTCTTCCATGGTGCTTTAATTGTTTTTCTCTGTAGGATATGGCAAGATTTTCTTGCTTACTCTATTCTAAGAAATATAATCAAGTACTTGTTTTTATTGTGCAGTTGTTGGGGTTTCTTTTTGCACAGGAAAGAACACCTAGAGAAGTGGATTCAACCACAGAATTTTATTCAACCCAAACAGAGTTTGAGCAAACAGCAGAGAGACAAAATGAGTTCTTGGCTCAGGAGCTGAAGTCTACATTAAATGCCACTCAAATTCAAGAAAAGTTGACAAGCTCCAGTGAAGTAAAAATGAAGTACCTCCAGGAAGACTTAAAGGATGTGCAGAGGAAATTGGAGAATTCTGAAGCGAAAAAAAAGCACATAGAAGCTCAGATCCAGACTAGAGTCCCAGAAACAGATAATTTAAATAGCACAGACATTTCAGAAAATGGTTCTGATCTTAACCTGAAGTTCCAAGAAACTCAAAACAGGTATGAGGAAGCTGTGAAAGATGTTTTGAATGTACAAAGGCAAATGAAGCTGGGTCCTGTTTCTTCTGAAAGTGAAGAAACCAATTCTGATCTGAGTAGGTTAAAGGTTACATGCGGAGAAGTTGAAATGCTTAAGCAAGAGTTGAAGACAGCGTTGGAGGAGAGTGAAAGACAAAAAGAGAAAGTGAGAGAGCTACAGAAAAAGTTTGAAGAAAGAGAGCAGAATGTGGCAAGTAAATTGTCTGTGGAAGAGTGTGAGGAAATGAAGAATTCATATTGTTCAGTTATTGATAACATTAATCAAGAGAAAGCATTGTTGATTGAGAGGTACAAAGAAGGGCAAGAGGAAATTAAAAGGCTACAGGACAAGCTGACAAATCAGATGCAGTTGGAATCTAGTGCTGAAGCTGGAGAAATGAAAGATGCGATGCACAGAATGATAGATGAGCTCAACAGACAACTTAGTGAATTGTCTCAGTTATACAAAGAAGCACAAACAGAGCTTGAAGACTATAGAAAGAGAAAAACTGTAGATGATATAGCTTTGGAGTACATTCCTAGAGATGAGCATGAGAAACTGATGCAGGTAACAACTTCTTTGAAATACAAAGCAGAGAATGAGTTATCAGAAGTGAAATCCCAGTACACAAAAGTATTAGATGAAGCAGAAGAACTGAAGCAACTGTTAGATGCTCAGAAACAAAACTCTCTGCCAATTACTGAACACCGCCAGGTGATGAATGCACTTAGAAATACTGTAAAGGAAATGGAGGAAGAAATAAATGAGCTCAAAGGACTTCTTACCAATAAGGAAAGTGAGGTAAGAAACTTACAAAAGGAATTGCTGGAAGAAAAAGCTGCAATTAATGAAGCAATGGTACCCAAGGCTACATATGAAAAGCTCCAGTCAACACTGGAGAGTGAAGTTTGTGTTCTGTCATCCAAACTGAAGGATGTAATCCAAGAGAAGGAAAGAGTGGCCTTAGATGCTATGCAACTGAGAAATGAAGTTTTGCACTTGAGAGAAGAAAAAGAAGGCATGCATACTCTGCTTGAAGCAAAGGAACAGGAGGTGATTGCTCTTCAGCAGAAGTACCATAAAGCTCAAGAAGATCTTCTTGAAATGAAAAGATATTCTGAAACCTCATCAAAACTAGAAGAGGATAAAGATAAAAAGGTTAGTGACTCACTACAGTGGAGGGGTAGTACATGAGTTCAGACTGCAAAACACCTGGGTGACCTAACAGACAATGTTGTGCAAGGTGTCACAGAGTAGAGTATCTTTTGAGTGCACTTGCACATATAAAAATTCAGATATCAAATTCAAAGAAGTTTTCAGTATGTTTAACTTCACAGTTGGTTTCCCTCCTCTGTGGAGATATGCATGATCTTTCAATTTACCTATTTTTAAGTTCCACTTAGGTTGGGTTCATACTATTCAGGCAACTGAAGTCAAAGAAGTGGGATTTACAGCAGGAAAATATTTCAGAAAACAAAAGAACAGAAAGGAGCAAAAATTAGCTATTCTGATTTTACTACATCATCTCAACCTTAACATGACTTGACTGTTTTTCCTCTACAGCTACCATATCTGTCACTACAAATTTCTTAATGCAAAGCTATGTATTTTGCTACCTGTGAATAGCTGGCCTATGTTTGGTATGTTTTGTCTTATGTTCAGCAGCAGCATTTGTAAAGGTGGTAAATGCACTCCTTGTTTGTAAATATTGCTGGCTTTCAGAAGAAGGAAAGCATTTTGAATTTACTGGGCTAGGAACGGAGATAGAGAAGCATTGTAACCCTTTGCTTACATGATTCTTCTGTTTGTCCATTGAGTGTATTTACATCTTGGTTTTCCTGACTTCTTAAATTTGAGCCACAAATAACCCCAAGTTGACACCCACAAGAATACAGTATGCCTTTACAGCTTTTCATGAAAACCTGTGTTTTGCCTCCCTAGATCAATGAAATGTCCAAGGAAGTTAGCAAATTAAAAGAAGCATTGAACAGTCTTTCTCAGCTTTCCTACTCGTCCAGTACCCCCAAAAGACAAAGTCAGCAGCTGGAGGCATTACAACAACAAGTGAAGCAGTTGCAAAACCAACTGGCTGTAAGTGTGATAGTTTGTAAATCCACCATTATTCCCAATTCTCTGAAGATATGCATGCTTCACTCTGCCTTATTTAAAATGGAGTACAGTCAATGCATACAAGGAAAGGAATTTTCATGCAGAAATTCTACGCTTTCTCTGTTTCTCTGTGCAAGTCACAGATTGCTTTTTAGAAATAGTCTAACCAAAGGAAGTTGTTTTCCCCAATGTTTCCTCAGATCAATAGTGGAGCAAAGTTCCTGTACTTGCAGTGGAATGTAGTGACCAGACCTGCTGCTGAGACCCTGATTTGTGAAAAATATAGCCAGTGTGCAGTGGATTTGTGTTTCCTCAACATTCATCAGCTGAAGTATTTTTGGTTTTTTAAGCTAAAATGAGTTTGACTTTCTCGAAGAAAGTATTCACTGAAGGCATGAAGTTTCAAATCGAGCAAATCTATCTGTTTATAGGGAGCTCAGTGTATCTTCAGAAATTCTGAACTGCTTAAAGATTTTTTTTAAATTGTATTTGTTTGTGTGTGAAAGGTCCAGTCTTCTAAGATGAATTGCATCATAATTGCTATTTCCAAGAGTTTGCCTGTCCCTTTGGACACTTTAATTCACTGCTGAGGGTGAAAAGAAGGTACTGCCCACCAGAGGCGTTTTTTAAGAGCTCCGGAGTAACTCTGAAAGGAGAATTCCCTGCCTGACATGCTAAATGGCTTACCTGGTGCCTGCTTTCTTACCTTTCCCAGGAGACAAAAGGAAAAGTCAATATGCATATGCGCCAGAAAAATTCCCTTGCAGTGAGGAGAAATAGGAAGGCAGACAGTTAAACACTGCATCCTGTCAGTATAAAGGCCCAGACCGTTTCTCATCCCAGTCCAAGAAGTCCAGAAGGACCCTTCACCTCCCACTGCTTAACGACCAGTAAAGTAGCATAAGGTGCAAAGATATGCAACACATTAGGAAAGTGGGTAGGATTTAAACCAAGACAGAAGCATTCTTTTCTTCCTGCAGGCTGGCTTTCCTAACAGCTTCATATTTCTTTGGAAAGATGGCTTCTGGGTTGTGGCAGTCTGTGATAATGAAAAAGGAGGTTGGCTTTCCTTGTTTGAATGTATAGTAATTAGCTGAGGATTTCATGGGTTAAGACCTGTGTAAGTACCTCCCCTTCCCTGGGAAGACATTAGCTGACAGATGGGTCACTGACTTCAGGGAAGAGCTCAGTTGCAGTTGAGGGTTGATATGTCAGAATATTGTTGGCTTTCATCAATTCTGGTTGCTGATAAGCTCAGGAGTATGTGCTCATTCCACATCTTTGCTGCTCAGTGCTTCTTAAAAATGATGCTATCTCACCATCTTTGTTTACTCAGAGGGGTAGAATTACAGCATTTCTGTGGACCACCCTTCTGAGCAGATTATGTTTTGGATTGCTAGTGGCACAGTACTGTCTGACCTGGTTTTCCATGCATGCATAAGACTATGGTTCGTAATTCCCCAGAGCTCTCTAAATCTATTTGGGGAGTTCTGAGTTCAACAGTTCCGAATGCTCTGTGACTTTCTGCTTAACTATTTTCTAGGAAACAAAGAAGCAGCATCAGGAAATTGTCTCGGTTTACAGGATGCATCTTCTCTATGCTGTGCAGGTATGGTTGCATATTGTCAGTTACATAGTGTTGGTATTTTAACGAAAGATGTTTCTTCTACACATCTAGTAAGGACTTTGCATGTTTTATCTAAGACATGCTACCCAAAAGGTATGACTGTTTAATTACAAATTTAACAGTGCTTCCTTTTGGGAAATCAATCTAATTACTACACCTTGAAAATAGTCTGTAAATCTTCTTAAAGAGTAGAGAGATGTTTAAATTCAGTCATCGTTTCTTCTTTCTCCCCTTGTCTAGGGTCAAATGGATGAAGATGTCCAGAAAGTGCTTAAACAAATTTTATCAATGTGTAAAAGCCAAGCACAGAAAAAGTAAACAAAAAAAACAAGGAAAACTCACCATTTTTATTAATTCTTTTGTGAGTGTTTATCTAGATTTGCCTTAACATAAGATTTTAAATTGGCAATTTGCTGCTTTTGTGTTATTGTGCTGTTTGTAAGGTGGATTTGTTTGTCTGTCTTTACCACTTCCCATGTGCATTTCTGTGTGCAGTAACTAAACACATGCCTGCTTTTCATATCCAAAATGCAAGTATGTTCTCCAGACTTTTTACTTAGACCACTCCATGTTATGTTTACCCTGAAAATACTTTCTATCTTCCTGCAATAGAGGGAGGTTAATCTAGAGGAAAGCACTCGTGTTGCCTGGGTAAAGGTGAAATTCTCCGTAAGGTCTTCTGTAC
Source organism: Syrrhaptes paradoxus (assembly GCA_013400615.1). Classification (NCBI taxonomy): domain Eukaryota; kingdom Metazoa; phylum Chordata; class Aves; order Pterocliformes; family Pteroclidae; genus Syrrhaptes; species Syrrhaptes paradoxus. The sequence continues at coordinate 23,748 of VZTO01023478.1, read as the reverse complement.
TGTTTATAAACTGCATCTTGTTTCCAGGGGATAACTTAGTTGCTTGATGTTGTAGCACTCAGATTTATGACATTTTGCCATATGCAGTTTTTGGCAGAGCACAAGTGAGCCTTGCGGCAGTGAGCAGAACTAGATATTTATGCTAAGCCAAAACATGAAACAGCTACACTTCGTAGTGTAATATTATTTAAGATGAACACACCATAAGGTAGCTGTCCCGATCCATCCAATGCACTGAGTACACAAAAATCATACCATGCTTCATAGTTTCCTTGAACTGCCTGGTAGTGGAATGAAACTATTTCAAAAAGGTAAAATCATTAGTTTACTGAAGTTCTGTACAAAGCAGTACAGAAACATCTGTATAAACAACCCTTTTTGATAGGTTTAGCTATCTATGCAAGTGTTGGCCATGAAGCTCAGGAACAAAACCAGAACATACACTTTAGACAAGGGATTATAGTGGACAGGGGATGTTTACAGTGAATGTCAATGCCTCATACTTCCTAACCTCACTTTTGTAAAGAACTTCTCTTCAGTATATTTTTATTGGCCCTCTGATGAATTTTTTTGTAACTAAACCATTTTTTCTACATAATGTTTGCATTAAGCTTATTAACAAATATTTTTAGGTAATCGTGTTTTAGCATTTCTTTTTATAGCCCCACTATTCAGTAATAGTGAAGCATAGTGAAGTGTTTTCAGTTTGTGAAAGATCTATATGAAATAATAGACCTGTCAGTCAGCATGGTAGAGAGCAGTGAGGTGTAAAATGCATTTTGGCCTGCTGTTTCAAAAAATGTAGAAACGATAGGTAGAGAACAGCAAAAGGTGTCAAAAATTTGTGTTTTTTCTAGAGGCTAGGGTCATCACTAAAGCCTTTATCAGCACTTTTAAATTTAAAGTCAAATAAAAATGCCTGATGTGCTGTAGTATGAAACTATGGAAAAAGGTTTCTAAGCACACACTGCACTTGGGGATACAACCATTCTAACTGTATTGGAGCTTCACTATGGTGTTTGTTTTATTCCTGTTAGTGGATATGTCTCTAATAGAGAAATCTTCCAGAGCTATATAATCTATGAAGTTCATATAGAGTCATAGTATGACAAGAGTCAGCAGTGCCTCAGGCTGACTGGACTCATAGTGCACTTATATCAGATAATTTCTAACCCTGACAAAACTAAAATGGATTTTAAAAGCAAAAAGAAAAATCACACCTTTGCATCTGTTAGACATTGATATTGCTTTTCTTGGGTGGTTTAACTAGTGCCTGCTAATTTTGAACAGTATTTTATAGTTAGATGTTTTTGAAAATGCTCCAAAGAAATGTGAAAAGAATTTTGATGCAGCACTTCAAAACGAACAACAAGATTTTAAGCATGCTAATGCTGCAAAGTATAAAACTTGATGAACCCTTTTGTAGGTTGTCTGATGGATTTAGTCTTCTACTTTGTTTTCGTTTGTATATTTATTACAATTATCTTTGTGGAATATTGAAAATTATATACTACAGCATAGCAAGTTTCTTTATATGTAATTTACAAGAAGTTTCCTTATGCAGCAAATAAAGTATTTCCAATTTTTTCATCTTTGTTCTCTTTGTGCCTTCATTTGCTTTTTTGTATTGAGGGAAATTTCACTACACTGTTTTAACATAGTGCAAATATGTTATGTATTTCATGTTTAGATAGCTGGCAGGTGTACTGAGTTTTCCTCCCTGAAATTACAACTTGATTATTAACTTTCTTGATCTGTCAGGCAGAATAGAAGCCACTCCAAACCCTGTGCAACTAGTTTTGCAGATTATGCCTTCTATCTGATTGATAAGCTCAGAGCCATTTCTCGCATGGACATCCTGCTAGAGGTAATACAGGTTTCCCATTCGCCACTGGATCCATTGCAACTAAGTTTAAAATTACCCTTAGAGCAGTAGCACAGATGGGTTGAGGTCCCACAGTTTTTCAAAACTGGAGTTCTCTGTCACTTAGCACTTCACACACAGAACTACAGTGTAAGTACATACATATGTATGCATATGGATGTGTACTTCTCTTTAAACTTGGCAATAGTTACACAGTCATCCCTGTTGCCTGTTATCATCTCTCCCTCTCATGAGTTTTATTTGAGAAACTAGTTTTCAGCAACTTATTTGCTAATAATGTCTTCGTATCTGAGGGTGGAATATGCAAATAGCAGGAATTGCAGCTGTTCTGGTTGCATCCTGGGGATCAAGTAGCTCTTCAGCCTCTTGTAGGAAATTTCTGTAAGCTACTCAGTATGGTGTTTTCTTTGAAGAAGGCTGCTGTTAAACTGGTATGCAGAATCTGTTCATCATGAGACCACCTTGTCAGGGCAGATCACACCTGCTTTGATGGCTTTTATGCCATCACAAGCCATGGGCCTGCTGCCTAGTATATCTTCTCCTGGGCAGTATTTTCATACCTGATTTATTTTCCCCTCCCTGCTAAGCGTGTGAGTACTGGGGATGAACAATCCTCTTATCAAAATCACAGACTGCAGTTTGCACACAAAAGACATAATTTGATCAGGCTGCTCAGCTTAAGCATACTGGCTCTTCTTACCTATCCCATGCCCTGTCACAGGAGAGAACAGTGACAAATGCCAGTAGCAGACTTCAGAGGATTGTGAGTGGGTTGAAATTTGGGAGGAGATGTCTGCTTAGATCTGCATTAAAGGCACCTCTTTTCTGTTACTGTTTTTTCCTCTCTAGCTGGAGAAAGTGTGAGTCCCCATAAGCAGGTGTTGACCTCATTATTCGGCATCTGGCTCTCCCAGAGTCCTTTTGCCAACCCAGCTGAGCATGAGAAGATGACGGAGAGTGAACAGTTTCAGGAGATTTCAGGAGCAATCAGGGAAGAATTTCTTGGAGTGTGCTGTGTCTCCTTGATGGACAGATCTTTTGGCCCAGTGGCACATAGCCAATACTTGAGCTCACAGGTAGCTGAATGAGTCTGGCTACCTGGGCATGCTCCACACCAGCAGGACAGCCGCAGCCTCACTGAAGTGTGTGCATGCTCCCACTGCAGCTGGTGGCTATTTCCTACTTGCAGGTCCCTTATGCAGAAAAAGGAAAGTGGTCATGGGTCCCCCTGTACCTAGTTTTGGTATGTTGTTTTTTTTTTCTGCACAGTCCTGCTTCTGGAGGACTGAGAACATTAGTAAATGTCATTTCCCTGAGGCCAGCTTTTCAGAGAACAGCAAATTGAAAGTAAAAGAAACGGTTGCGAGATGATAGTTTTTTCAGGTGTTTCATGGATAGTGGCACGAGGTAAGGAGCTAATATTTCCCTGTGCTGGCTGTGCAGGGGGTCGGTGGTGGCAGAAAGGCCCTGCTGGTCTTCCTCCCACCACTCGGCTTCTGCTCTATCAACGAAGTGATAACGTGACACAAGACAGCAGAAGCCCAGGGAAGGCCACACTGCAGTAAACCACAGCCCAGTGCCCCAGGAGAAGCAACCAGGAGAGGGCTAGTGGAAAAGCTGGCTGGAAATCCCTTGGCAGATGCCACATTGCTATGTGGAGCTGGGATGTAGCCCGTTTCATGTGACATGAGTTTCCCTGAGCAACGGCTGGCTGGCTGGAGGAAGGAGGTAGGTGGTGTGTGATTTCACTGCTCTGAACGTTTTGGCACTAAATAAATTACTGTTGCTATACGTGTGTTGTGTTTAGACCATAAACACTGCTCTCTGGGGGTGCCTGTAGCCCCTGCAGGGTGCAGGAGGGAGGAGGCTAAGCAAGGAGCCTGGAGGTCTGTGCGGGCCACAGGGGCAGGGCTGCAGCCAGGGTGGTGGAGCAGGGGTGTCCCCAAGAGCCCGTGCCCCTCCGACCTGCCCCCCAGGAGCCTCTGGCTGGGATCAGACCAAGCAGACTGTCCTGGGGCTTTCTCCGTGCTGATGCCAGCCTTCATCTGAGCAAAAGGCAGACACGAAAGGCTGAAGCCATCTGCCCTTAAACATGGCAGAGACCCATGTGCTGCAGGGAAGAATTGCTGGCTCAAGCCATGTGGTCAGGCCTCCCACTATGGGGCAGGTCCTGGAGCAGAGGCAGACTCTTGTGGCTTCAGCTGGCTGTGGGGATGAGGCCCCAGCATGCCCCTCCGGGAGGTCTCAAGATCCAGTTTGCAAAGCAGCTGTGTGGTCGGTGATGGTGCTGCATGTTGAGGAAACTCATGGAAAAGCTCCTGGAGGAGTTAGGTGTTGAGGTTTCAGAGCAGCAGTGTAGGCAGACATGATGCAACCAAGTGTGTGTTCTGCAGGAACAAGCCTAACAGCAGATTTTTTCAAACAAACAGGAATGGCTGCAAGGCTTTTAGGACAGATCAGTGGTTTAAATTCTCTGTTCATTGTGGTTTTGATCTGCCACGCGGAGCACTAAAAGTGCTCCAAATTTAATGTCAAGCCACAGTTCAAGAGTTTGTTGGAGCACCTTGAAACCTTCATTAATAGCAACACTGTCTGGTTCTGCAAACGTAGGTGGGCCACTGGCAGTGCTCGTGGGTGGAGGCCAGCTCTCAGCAAAACGATTCATAGGAGTGAAGTTTCACAATGCTTTTCTTCACCCCTGCCTCCTCCTCCTCTTTTTGGATCCTTCACTGATCCTTTTGAAATGTAACAGAAATATTAAGTACAGACTAGAACCATACTGTATTTTGATTTTATGTCCATGTTCTTCTCAGGGCAGCAACAAACTAATTTTCCACATGTTAACAGTTATTTCCATAAACGCTTTGTCTTAGAATTTTACACAATGGTGAACTGCAGCTGAAGTGAAGTAAAATCTGCGATTTAATAGGTTTCTATTTTTTCGAGGAAGCCTGAAAAAGCTACAGACCAGGCCTCCCAGCAGACTCTGCTGCTGACAAGAAAACCATGTGCATTGCTTGACACCCACAAGTGCAGGGAGGGTTCCCCCAGCTTACAATAACGTGACAAAATGCCTTCTAGGGGAAATGATGGCCTCTGTCTTGTTGGACCCAGAGACGGGATCCTGGGGTGGTGTGTCACCAATATAAGCTTCCTCTGACGGTCGGTTTTGCCTCTTGGCATAAGCACTGGAGGTTTGTGCTTTTAGTCCTGCAGATGCCAGTCCCCCTGTTTTGTGACACAGCTTGTAGTTCCTGAGACATTTTGTGGCAACGCATCTGTCGCTGCTTACAAACCTCTGGCTGCCCTGACAGACTCTAATTTGATGAGTTTAATACAGGTATTTACACAACCAGCAGTTTTTCAGTCTATTCTTTTAAAAGCCTGCTTGTGCACTGATCTGTCCAGATTCTCAGTGTTGGCCTCCCTCATACATTTTCCAACAGCCTGAAATGCTCAGACAGTTGGTAATGGGGCCTCCTACCAGCAGCTGGAGATTGGAAACAGACACATCGGGGTGACATCATCCCCCACAAGGAGCTTGGGGCTGGAGCCCATCTCTATCGTCCCGGCGGGTGGCCATCTGCTGCTGCCTGCCCGGCCGTCCTGCACACCCACGGTGTGCTGTCAGCCCTGCCCAGGAGCGATGCCACAGCCCGTGCCCTGCGCTCAGCGGCTGTAGGGAGAACACAAATGCGCTTGTATCGGAAACTGTTGCTCTGGGGTGGTCACTCTTCCCTTTGGGACTGGCCAAAACACTCCCTGGTGATGGCTGGGCTTGTGCTTCCCCATGCTGCGAGCGGGGCTGGCCTTACCCCAGCCCTGCTGGGACCTGTTTCATGCCTCTGTTTAGTTTATGAGGAGAGTGAATGTTTCCAACCAGCTGATGGCAGCGTCTGAGAGAGACAGAGCTCTCTGGGGTAGACAGCTTTTTGTAAAACTATGGACAGAGAAATGTGGTCTTGGTGATTCATCAGGCTACGCCTGTAAAAGTGGCCAGGAATATTCTCAGAGGCTAGAACGAGAAGACCCCTATCATTGCACTGCTTGGGATGGGCCCTGCCGTGGTGCTGGCCCAGGCAAACCAGCAGGTTTTGCAAATAACTGCTCAGCACAGCTCTGCATCAGCCCACTCCTCTCTGCAGGTGGCCTTGCACCTTGCAGGGTGAGGTTTCCACAGTTCAAGCCCTGGCTGCGCAGCACCCAACCCAGCAGCATCTCATGCAGCATCTGCACGGGCAGGGGTATCCTGGGAGCTGGCACCAGGGCCCTCAGCCTGCAGTGATGGGGTGCACGGGAATGGCTGTGCACCTAAATCCTTGCTCCTCTGATTTCTGGACTGTGCTGAGCTGTGTATGAAAGCTTAAGACGAGCCTGTCTCCTTGGACCGCTGCCTGTTTCTCAAGCAGAGGCACTGCAGTGTGGTGTTGCTGCAAACCCCCAGCAGTCACAGCCTGACAGGGTGGAGTGGCTTCACACCTCCCTTAGTCCTGCAAATCCATTGCTGCACTCTGCTGGCATTCATGGGGTAAAATCCACACATGTACATGTAGATTTGTTATCTAATTAGATACATGTATAAAATACTGATGCCCCCAGCTTTCTGCTGGCTTGCTCATTTTTGGTCTGCCCCACTGTCCCACGTGAGCTGGAAAGGTAGGAGGCAGCTAAATTCTCCATGGAGAGCTGTCATCGTCCCTGCCCTCAGTCTCACACCAGAAGACTGGAAAACCCAATACCCTGGACAGGCTTGGCTGCAAGAGCCAGCCACCAACAAAGGAAATTTAACGTCTAGTTTTTGACCAGTGGCTCACTGGGGTTTTTATCTGCAAAATAAATGGTTGGGCTCAGGGGATTTCTGAAGTGCTGACCCAAACTCACCAAATGCCCCTGAGTGCTGTCGCTCCAGAGGGAGTGAAACTCCCACCGTCTCTCTGCCCTCATGGCAGATTTTCAATGGCAAAACAACAGGGGAGCTTTTCCTCAATTTCTTTGTTGTCCAGTTCAGATCTTTATAGATTTCCTTTGGATGTATTTCTCCACAGAGGCAAAGGATGGATCCTTGCATAGAATTATATTCACATTCATGGTGGATATTCAAGCCTACTTCTCACCATTAACTCCACAAAGAGATCAGAACGGTGTGGGCACCTGAAGACATCTTCCTGCAACACTCACTCCCTCGTAGAGCCCTTGCAACTAGATTTAGCAATGCTAGTGCACTACCCTGTTAGTTGTTAGAGCCTGGCTACAGAGCGAAGTAGGGTGAAAAGAGGCTGAAGCAGGCTGGTGTGGCCCTTGGGGTCCATTTATACCTAAAGCAGTCCTGCCCAACCTTAAAGACAGATTCATATAAAACTCAAATGTTTCTGTCTCAACAGGAAGGCATCAAGCCTCTATTCTATAATAGTTACATTTAAAAAATAATTCTGTACTTGTTCAATTTAATGTTAGTGTTCTATCAGCAAAAGCACTGTTTAGTGTTATTATAATTATTTATACAATTTCTACATATTTATTTTGATACGACCCACCTGCTGGATCCTTAGGGGTTTACAAGCTGCTATGAAACAAAGTTCAAAACAGACACCTACAGGAAACAGCACGTGGCTTATCTCAACTTTTCAAACTACTCTGCTAGCCTCACTAAAGACCTGTCTAGTCAAGAATACAAGAATATATTTCCTTATAAACCCATACGCAATTAGACAGCAGACAACCCAATTCCTTTAGGGGAATTTTGTGCTCAGCAGTCTTTACAAATCCAGTTGTGGGTTGTGGATGGGCCTCAACATGTGAAAGCCAGAGAGATACAAGAACTTCTCAGCATGTTGGGAGGTAGGAGATAATATTACCATTGGCATCGTCAGCGTTTAGTTGCATAAAGGTTGTCAGGACCAGGAGCCAGTCAGTACTTTGGGTTCCAGTATATTAGCAGACCGACAGGACACAAGGCACCTTCAGGTACAATAAAAGAGGTGCCTTCTTGAAGACTTAAGCTCAGTTCTTACTCTAAAAAGCACGTATCAAAATAATTGGAGGAAAAGTCACTTGTCAGTTTTGTGGCCTCTGGATCTGGGTTGCCCAGAGCCCCAAATGCAGTAAATCAGAGCAGCCAGGCAGCACCTACTACAGATAAATTGAACCTGGGAAGAAAATGCTGGTTCCAGCTCATGCCCCTAGGAACTGTTCTCAGTTTACCCATCAGTAATTCTGAGTACTTATATGTACCAATTTATAAGAAAGCAGGTGGGCAAAACCCCAGTCCATGACAAGTCCATTCTGTGACACTACTAAAGGAAAAACATGAACTAAATGTTTCTTCTACTGCAGGTTTTCCATTGTCTGCAAGGGGAAAAGTCTCACCAAGTAGGAGATAAAAAGTGCTACAGGCACTGTCACTTGAGTTCTGGGTCTCATGCAAAGTGTGGTAGGCAACGAAATTCAATCCAACAGCTGAGGTTTGTAGAATTTAAGCAACTTGCTAGGTCAAAAAGACGCACAGTGGCCTTGTAGTCATTCTCCTCTTCACCTCTTTTATGTTACTGTTCGAAGGCAGAAATGTAACAGAATGCAACACAGGTAGACCCTAAATCCACTCCTTGCCTTGCTGCAGGGAGTCTGTAGCCTAGATTTTCCATGTTTTAGAACCGTATCCAGAAAGGCACAAGGCACACAAGCACCACCCCACCTTTGCGTCCAGGCCCTGACTTAGTCCAGGTGGGGTACAGACGTTAAGTCTCACACCAGTCAAGCGTGTCTGTAAGAGCTATTATTTACGAAAGCCAACAGTTACTTTCTGGTATTTTGTGGTGTTCTAACTTCTTAGGATATTATTTCCATAATCACTGTTGGTAGATTATAGAAGAAAATGTTAAAAGTACTATTTTAAGAAGTAATATAGCACATCTGTAGGCAATTACGTGGAAGTGCAGATGTTAAACCACAGTAATGTCCTTGAACACAATACAAGGAACTTTGATACTCTAAAATAAATCAAATTAGGAAAGCAATGTGTTCTGTTTCATTTTTATCCTGTCAGACAGAGATTAGGTAAGTCATTCTTAACACTTAGTAGTCAGGTATAATATTAGTAATTCTTAATGAGACAACAATTTTTTTTTTTACTGAAGAAACTGAGACAGTAAGGCAAAAGGAAAGTCACCTATACTGAATAATTAAGTTAAAAAAAAGATAAATAAGACTAATTTAGATTATTAGTACCTTTATCAGTCCTGTAGTTCAAAGATTCATAATTATTTTTCAAATGTAAAATTTATTGCAATAAATGGATGATCTGCACAGAAGACAACAGAAGTGAACTGTTGACACTGTATGCTCTGGAAATATGCTCTTGCTGACATAAGCAAGAGGTGATAAATGGTCACCGAAAGCATTTTAAACTTGCAATAAACCCAAAGAACTTGGATTCTGTTGAACTGTAGAGCAATCAACTTGGTAACATCTGACCATACTGGTTTCCACATGTACAAAGCAGGACTTCATCATCTGACAAACAACAAAACTAACTACAGTCTGAAGTTCTAGGAACTACCTGCAGATCACCGACTGCTGGATCACACCCCAACACCAGCAAGGCAGGAAGACTCCAGTATCTTGCGGTGTGATTTGCGGTCTCTGCATCTGCTTCAGTGCCCAGCTGGTTCAGTCGTCCCCCGGTTTTGAGCAGGTTGTTTGCCATGGAGAGGCGTGAAAGAAGAAGTGCAACTTTTGACCTAAGTACAGCTCACCTCACTGTTTTCCAAAGCTGGCCACTGCAGAAAACTCTCCAGAAACTGCACTCCTGTTTGAGTGAGTAAGAGGTAGGCCCATTTTTAGCAGTTGTGTGAATACACCACTCCACGGGACACAGGCAGACATTCCTTTACTTCAGTTTAGGAGTTCCCCCTGTTGCAGAGAAAGGCTATTAAGAAGGTAAGCAAATTTCACAAATTATTTCAAATACGAAACTTTTCTCTCTTCTTAAGTGTTAGTAGAGAGTAGCAGGGTAGGAGCAGGGACATGTACATGCAGAAATAAATGCTTGACACTGTCCTGCATGACATCCTGGTGGCCAAATTGGAAAAATATGGATCTGATGGAAGGACCACCCGCTGGATAAGGAATTGGCTGGATGGTTGCACTCAGAGTTGCGGTCAAGGGCTCAATGTCCGAATGGAGATGGGTGACAAGTGGTGTTCCTCGGGGGTCAGTACTGGGACCAGTTTTGTTTAACATCTTTGTTGGAGACACAGACAGGGGGATTGAGTGCGCTCTCAGCAAGTTTGCTGATGACGCCAAGCTGTGTGGTGCAGTTGACACGCTGGAGGGAAGGGATGTCATCCAGAGGGACCTTGACAGACTTGAAAAGTGGGCCAATGCAAACCTTGTGAAATTCAACAAGGCCAAGTACAAGGTCCTGCACGTGGGCCAAGGAAATCCCAAGCACAAATACAGGCTGGGCAGAGAATGGCTTGAGAGCAGCCCTGAGGAGAACAATTTGGGGGTGTTGGTAGATAAAAAACTGAACATGAGCCAGCAATTGCAGCAGATTAAGGCACGGACTCTGATAGAGGGTGAACCAGAATCAGAATTGTTTATTACCCTTTTTACATCAGTCTTTATAGCCTAGGCAGCTCCACCTGCGGCATGTACGCGATGCGAACAGTACTTCTATGGGTTAGTTACTATTGTCCACACGCCCTGATTAGCTTAACAATTGACTGAGTCCCATCTTTTACATTTTTGCTGTGTTTGTTAGTTCTCATTGTTTTCTGCCATGTCTATCTTCTTCTGTGTTTGCTTGCTTCAAAAGCAGAGCATCATATCTTTGAGGTCAAACCTTAATCCAGTTTCTTCCTGTTCTCCTACAGGCAATGTGTGCTTGCAGCCCAAAGACCAATCAGATCCTGGGCTGCATCAAGAGAAGTGTGGTCAGCAGGTCGAGGGAGGTGATCCTTCCCCTCAGCTCTGCTCTGGTGAGACCACACCTGGAGTAGTGGATCCAGCCCTGGGCCTCCACAAAAGAAGGATGCTCAGCTGCTGGAGCAGGTCCAGAGGAGGGCCACAAAGATGATCAGAGGGCAGTAACACCTCCCCCTTAAGGACAGTCTGAGAGAGTTGGGGTTGTTCAGCCTGGAGAAGAGAAGGCTCCAGGGGGACCTTATAGCAGCCTTCCAGTACCCGAAGAGGGCTTACAAGAAAACTGGGGAGGGGCTTTTTACAAGGGCATGTAGTGACAGGATAAGGGGTCATGGATTTAAACTGGAAGAGAGCAGATTTAGACTGGCTACAAGGAAGAAATTTTTCACTGTGAGGGTGGTGAGACACTGGAACAGGTTGCCCAGGGAAGTTGTGGATGCCCCATCCCTGGAGGTGTTCAAGGCCAGGCTGGATGAGGCTTTGAGCAACCTGGTCTAGTGGAAGGTGTCCCTGCCCATGGCAGGGGGGTTGGAACTTGATGATCTTTAAGGTCCTTTCCAACCCAAACCATTCTATGATCCTGTGAAACATTTCAGCAGCAGCATTCTTGCAGATGTGTAATAATTACTAGAGACAAAACAATAATATTGCCAGAACGATTATGAGTGATGAGTAAGTAAATCCTGGCTTCACCAATTCAATACCAGTACTGAAGACAAAAGGGTAAATTGGTATCAGATGAAATTCCAAGGAATTGAGTTATATTAGGATTGACCAAGATGAGGAGGAGCCTAGTGGCTTCACCAGCAAAACATGTCGGCATTTACCAGAAAGAAACCACCTGCTGCTATTAAGAAATCAGTTTGAAAATGTCATTCTCTTTCAAGACAAATTTGGTTTTATTTTTAAGTCACTGAAAGTTGACTGGCTAACGTTGAGCTAGCAATCAATTTTAAATTGTGTAATTGCTTAGAAAAAAACAAAAAACCGAAAACAAAAAAAAACAAAACATGAACAAAAATTCTTGGAGAACCTGTAAAAAGCAGTATTACATGAACTCCACTCTAACATCTGTGCTGGTTTCAGTGGCTACAGGAGATAACCCCCCTTTTAGCTTTTTCAGCTTCAGTTCTTTGAGTCAAGGCTAAGAAATGTTTGCAAGGGAAGAGAAAAGAAGTCTTCTTATTTCTAATACCAGAGTTAAAAAAAAAAAAAGACAATATCAAGTCTATAAATATTTACAGCTTTCATTCAGTTTTATAAAAAATATAGAATTTTGTATATCCATAAATATAATACAGATGCTAAACCACACATTTACAGTTCTGCTTCAGTAATATCCTCATCAGGGCAACAATAGTATTCCACAAAACAGATCTGTCCATCTTCATTCCTAATCATATACTGCAGTGAAAGAAATCCTTGAGCATCTGTTCGAATGGACACTTTACAAGATAAAGCCAGGGCCTTTGTAGACGGTTTAAGCAAAGAAATCTTGTACCTGCAGGGGAAAAAAAAGTAATCTGAAAAGAAATACAGTGTGCAGAGAGGGGGTGAAACATTATGCCAAATAAAGCCACAGAAAAACTAAAAAACTAAAAATTAGCAACATGCTAATTTGATCTTTTCCTGGTAATGACACTGGACACACGTTGTTATTGCTCTAACTTTTGATCAGAGACACAGACTTCTATCACATGGGAATTACTTTTTTTTCCTGTGCTAGTGAAATAAATGTTACAATAATACAAAACCAGTCTTTTAAACTTCCCAGCAAGAATGCATAGCCTGCTACAGAGAGCACTGATCACAGACTTGCTAACCTGTTTGTCTGGGTGTGGTTACAGTAGAACGCTTCCATCAAATCAGAGTCCCTAGGGTAGTCCAGATGTGCACTTCCTGCATTTCCAAAGGTGGATAACCTGGAAGACAAAAGGCATTATCTCAAAATATCTGATCACAGCTCTTTAAATCTCATCAGAATAAGTCATCTTGTATATCTCAAAGGCTGTTTCACAAAACACTATTATTTGTTTTCCATTATTTAAAAATGTTAAGCTGTCCACATGTGTCAGGTTGTCAATATATTAATTACTATGCTAATTAAATTACATATTGTTATTTTCTATACTTATTACGAATCTTCTTGAAATAAAGCAATATTCTAAAATAGCTCCCTTCTCTTCAACTTGAAAACTTCCAGTCCTTAACAACGAAGGCCAAGCATGAGCATTTGATTTGAAAGCACAGCTTCCAGTACCTGAAGTAGGGTTTATCTGGAGACATGGTTATCTGCAGAACTTCACTGGTCATATCCAGTTCAGCAAATGCTTCTCGTAGCCCCTCTGACTGTAGGATAATTTTATTAACCACGTTTGTACTGCAGAAATCAAAGTCTAACAAGTCAACAGGTTCTTGAGTGTTAATTTTGCACACAGTCACTACTCCTCCTTCTTCCAAGAACAGCATCAAGGGATAACCATAACCACGGTAACACATCCTAAGGGCCGTTGGTGTTCCTGAAAAAGAGAATCACAGAATCACAGAATGTTAGAGATTGGAAGGGACCTTGAAAGATCATCTAGTCCAATCCCCCTGCCGGAGCAGGAACACCTAGATCAGATCCCACAGGAACGCATTCAGGTGGGCTTTGAATGTCTCCAGAGAAGGAGACTCCACAACCTCTCTGGGCAGCCTGTTCCAGTGCTCTGTCACCCTCACTGTGAAGAAGTTTTTTCTCA
>VZTO01023476.1:12522-24260 GCA_013400615.1 Syrrhaptes paradoxus | reverse complement strand
GTCTTAACCTCTCTAATGCTCTTATAAGTTACAGTTTTATAGAGAGTTTAAGTCATTATAAACAGTTCCGTCACTCCCCATTCCCACGTAATCATAGCTACATAACCATCCCTACTGGAAAAAAAAAAGTTTCTACAGCCTCAGTGATCCATATCCATGTTAAAACTAATCACTTTGTCAGGTTAGATTTCAATACTGGCTTAAAGCTTATGTGAAACTATGACCTCATTAATCAGCAAATTTTATCTAATTACCTTAAGTCACAAGGGATGACCCTGCTACTGTAACATTTCACAGCTTCCATTCCAAAACTTTGTGAGTTGTGTTCTCCCCTTCCATCAAGCTTGTGACCCAAATACTAGCATGTATGAACAAATTTCTATCACCCTTGAGACCCAATTTGTATCTGCAGTGGTCTCTGGTTCCTAAATTACTGCTGTACTGCAGAGCAAGAAGTTCTTAATAGAAATTTCTCAGCTGATTCTGTGTACTTTGCCTTACACGCACCTTACTCCAGCTGGTGTCAGGAGGTGGAGGAAGATGTAGTGTTAGGCTGGGAAGATTCAAACAAATCCTTCCATCAGTCCCCTCTTGTAAAGCTGTTCCCTGATCCCCACTACAGGCAATACAGTGTCAGCCTAGGAAATGTCTTTGTTTCCCACTTTGAAAATCTGTTCCATTCAGGATTTCAGAAAATTTAATAATTTTATTCCAGCTAACTAGATAGCTTGGTTTGTGTTCCTGTGACAAATTACTAATCTGTCTCATACACAGAAAGGCTTTGCTTCTGGACTACTTATGAAATAAAAGAGGGCTGTTACAAGCTCTTATCACTAACCGAGCAGAGTAGGGCTAACAATAGCACATTTTCTTCTACAACAATTTACTGTATCCATTTCTTTTTTTTAAAGAAAGCAACTAAACTGTTCTGAAAGGTTATAGATTATAATACGTATTTAAAACAGAAGAAACATTTTAGTCTTCCCATTATTTATTTCCATTAAAAAAATCTCCATTATTCCCCTTGAGATCCCCTTTTGTGTGTAGTCTAGACTATCATAATAGATTTTACAATTATTTTTATTACATAACTTTGAAAAACAGACTCTCATAGAATTTGGTTGTTATAAAAATGCTGCTCTGAATAAGATAGGACAATGTGTGGCTTTTTAAAACAAATATAATGAATTCCTCTATTGTTGGTTTGCTTTCAAAGTTGATTTCTTAGTCTAGAAAAGCTAAGGCCATTAAATAATATTTTAGTTTGTGCCAAACACAGCCATATCTATACAGATATTTCATTTTCCTACACTTCCTCCTGTGCATAACGAAGTATTAGAACTCCTTACGTAAGTAAAAATAGAATTTGGCCTATTCCAAATAATAGTAAAGTGATCATCCCAAACCAACACTAACTACAATTTGTAGTCACCAATTGACTAAGCTATCTGATTAAAAACTGTATGTTCTGCTAGTCACTCACAGTTAAAAATTCTGAATTATAAATACTTCTTGCATTCTTTCTCATTATTTACTCCTACAGGCAGGATACATTTCATACTGCTCTGAGGAATTAGGTAAGAAATGTTGTATTCACAGCCATAACTATACCTCATTTACTGAAGGAGTGTTCCTCACTATGCCTCTGAACTAGACAGGAGAGATAAGCAGGCTTACATGACATACTGTATTTTTTGTACTAAAAATAAGGTTGCTTTAGACATGGTTTCTGCTAAGTACCTTTATTTTAAACTATTTTTGGTACTATGTTGACCTCCTCCACAATTCAACCTTCTGGACTACTCCTCTGTACTGTTTTACAGTTGGAAAGAATAAAAAAAACTTGTTAGTGGTAAGTGTTAAATGGAACAGAGATGCCTGCTAATGGATTATCGATTATACTTGAGTGATCTATTGAGTATCACAAACAGAATGCTCTTCTCCCCTTTAGATTTAAGAATCTAATATATTAAAAATATTAACATTACACACTAATTATTTTCACAAGGGAAGGTATTAAGATGGGACGTACGTCTCTGCTGCAAAAGGAGATGGCATCTCTATTTTTAATCACAGATCTGAGCATTTTATCAAACTCATAGAATCCCTTTACCACAAAAGTCAGTATAAAAGTTCTTCATTATTCTGCCGTAACCACAACTTTGTTCAGTGAGTCACTTCACATAAAATAATTTTCTACCTCTCTGCAACCTTGAAGCTAACAATTTTAAACAAAGCAACAGCAAAAGACTTATCAGATTGATACGGGGCCTAGATAGGAACAGGGGATGTAAGGGTTAATATGGGAATAGCAAGAAGGGAATGACGAGGGAAAGAGTTGAGATAAGGTGTCCTTGCCTTGATTGATAGTTTACCAAAAAACAGATGGTTTGCATAGCAGGATGAGCTGAGATATACGGNCATTTGCTCTATAAATTAAAGACAGCGGTGCTATAAGGGTGCACACAATAGGAGGAGCGATCCCCTGTGTGCCCAGCGCTGAATAAACATACCTACTTTACAATCTATCAGATTGTGAAGTCTGTTTTCCGCACGTCAAGATGAAAAGTGTAATTTTATTTCATGTACATTGTCCTAGAAATCTTTCAGTTTTGAAGGTTGCATGCTGACATGCAACTTAAAAGTAAGATTCAGAAACCAAAATCTTTTTCCATCTACAATCCAGGACATATTAGATAGATTTGGGTTTAAGGCTAATTGCTGTTAGGTGACACTTGGCTAAACCATACTGTATTTCTTTTCTATAGTTGGAGTCAGAAATGCCAGTATTACTTCATAAAATGTCATGTATCAGAAATAACTTATTAAATAAGTTGGTCATAAAAAGTCATCCTCACATAAAATCCTGGTAGAGGAAAAAAGAATCAAACTAGAGACTCTATGATACACAAATTTTTCAACTAAGTTAGCAATCATGTTAAAGTGGCTTAAAGGCACACCAGGTTTGCAGCTGTACAACACTGTCACACTGTTAATCTAGGCTTTCATTCCAATCCAGACATTTCACTGGAACACTTACAGGAGAACACATGCTTCTTATTACCAATTTTCTCTGTGCAGGCAGCTCTTAAGACCTGCATTTCCCAAATTATTGAAATTTAATTCCCTGGTAAGAAAACACATCCAGACATCTTTCCTGTAGTCCCATAAGCAAAGATGAGATTATAAAAGGGCTGTACATCAACACGTACAATTTGGCCATCTATACCTCCTAGCGCCTTCTTTGCACGTTTCACATTTTGGGCAGTAACTGTAGTTATTTTGACCGTATGGTTTCTTACAGGGAGAAGAGAACTGAAGTTAACATTTGACATTGAAGTTGTCACTGACATGCCCCTTGGAAGTCTGGTGACCTCTGTCACAAAAGGAATGCATGGCAGCTTCTGTTACAGAACTGTTAACTACATACAGCACAAGGTTCATGCTGTCTCCTTCTATTTAATTCCTTCTTTGAAGGACTTGAACTCTCCTTGCTTACAGACCACCCTAAACCAATGGCAAGATTTTGCTTTCTGAAGTGTCTGAAAGTTTGTAACTTCTCCCTCTTGTAGAGATACGCTTAGTCTGTAGATATCCTCAGAGATCATGGAGGAGTCTAGTCTACCACATAATTGTGCACAGACTGGGGCACTGACACCCTCTAGCCTACTGTTCATTTAGAGCAGGAAATTTCCAACAGTCTCAGACCCACAATGTTTCCATTTGCTTTGGGGTAGGATGATTTTGCTCTGTCCTTCTTAGTCTGGGATGACAAGTTTCTCATTCTATTCTGCCTATAAAATAAATTGCTTATTGGTACCTGGACACATAGAAACAGAGCTTGCAGGGATGTTCACTTAAACCAAAGCTGTCCTGAGGATTCTCACAAGGGAAAAAGGATTCTAAGGACATAAATAATCCTTTATTTTCCTTCAGTCCTAATTTTCCCTTCAGAGTGGAATAGGCCAGCCACAACAGAGCATGATCAAAGACTAAGTTTAGTCACAGGTATGACAGGAAAAAAAAAAAAAAAGCAGCATTTTAAAAATACGGCTTTCTAAAGGCTGAACATTAATTTATGGTGGACTGAAAAAGAGAGGTGAGTGAAGACTCCAAAGCTTACAACAGAAAAAAATCTCTAAATCAAGGAGTTCACTGTGAAAACCTGAAAAAAAAATCAAGAATCTTAAATAATTGGATCAAGATTGCTTACACATTAATAATTTACAACAGATATACTCAGGCAGCTACAAGTTCATCATCAGGTTTTCAGTAAAATTTTTGTACACTCATTTATTTGAAGGACTTGACTGGGGGAAGGGGCAAAGTTTCTTATCTTTCCCTTTGCCTTCTAACCACATTCTGGCATCAGCACCAGCCACATGCATACAGCAAACAAGATTTGGCTAACAAAAGAATTCCATTATCAGTAAAACACCACAAAGATTATGTCTTAAAAAGACTGCAGATGGAGAATTTCTCCCTTGTAATATACAGTGCTTTTTTCCCCAGTGTTTTCCTTGGTTCCTTCTTAGAATATATTTTTCATGGATCTGTACATACTGTGAAAAGTTATTTTACAGTTTTACATACAATGACTAATCCTTATTTACAGTTATTTTAATTATCTTAAAATATTCATCAATAGTGTTTACCATTCATAGCTTTGGGAAGTTTATTGATGTCCCCACCTGATTTCTCTTCAGCCATGTTATACAGATTTCATAGCTTTACTATATTCCTAAGTGTCAATTACTGATCACCTCCAGAATTGTGTCCGTTTGTTTACAACATACTGAGAATGATATACCTAGGCCTAGCTATAATATTCTATGAGTGGTCTCAAAATTACTTTAGGGCAGCTACTAGCCTGCTGCTGTTCAAAGCAATGCCGACAGATACTTCCTAATTATATAGTCCTTTCTTTTGCCCTGTCACCAAGCAAAGGCATATCTAATTTCTTCTCCACTTTCTCCCTCACCTGTTACTATTTGCCAAGTTTTCCCTTGTACTGAACTTCTCATTTTTTTCCTAGGATACATCAGTTTACATTTTCCCTGTTCACTCAGTTAAATTAAACTAAAAATCTTGGAAAGAAGAAATTATGTTGTATTATTTCTTCCTACTCAATGTTTGTAACACCTAACTTAAGACCATCTGCAAATGCTGTTAATATTCTTATTACAGCCTCTCTGAAACCATTGATCTGGGACATTCATCGAAACAGATTAGTTGCTTTCTCCCATACAAGACTAAAAAAAACTAAATGCAAAATTAGACTAATTTAGACAGCAAAGATAGAGTAAGTAAGTCATTGAACATATGTATATTAGAAGCTCTCCCAAAAGAAAAACCATTAAAAAAATTAAGAACAGCAGATGCTCAATGAGAAGAGGGACACTCAGGCAGGATTAGTTCTGCCATGTCTAGCATGATATTAAAAGTGCAAGGACAGAACAAGTTCTCCTCAAGCCTTTCATTAGCCAAACATATTTCCCAGTCCTATTAGATCAATAACCATAGAACCAAGTTGGACAGCTGAATGAGAAAGTGGGAACTAAAAGATATCTTTCCCTGCTTTTAGAAGTAAGTTTTTGCAATGGACACTGCATGGTAAAGTAAAAACTCGGTAGTCATTACACATCCCTCACAAATGAATGCTTTGGAGAAAGGACCTTTACTGATGAATGAAGTAGAGGCTGAAGCTGTTTACAATGATACTCATGACACGAGCAGATTGGTTTGTGTGCCACCCAGACATCCCTGGAAATTTACAGCTGGCAATTTCCTCTGAATGCCTCATTCCATCCACTTCAGCCTCACTCAACACCTGTATTCTCTTTTCCTTTGTCTTCTTTCCCTTTGGCTGTTATTTTTCTCCTTTCCCTGGTCTTACTGTGTATTAATTCTACTTCCCCCAGTAAAGAAATTATGACAATAACTTAATGTTTTTCTCTTATTTGCATGACTCCTCCTGCTTTCAGAACATCAGCTATCCTAGGTGTGCACCACCTAGTGCTAGTATACCACCCAAGAAAATAGCCCTGCTTCTGAAAAGGTTCAGGAGACTAAATTAAGCATAGCTAAAGATCTTCTGCTAAACTGATAAATAAAATTTACAGGAAGGTGTTCAAAACCACAAAAAGCTTTCAATAGTAAAAAAAATTGCAGAAAATATAAAGGAAGAGCACTACATAGCTCTTTAGCTTCAAGGTGAAAGCTACTAAGTACTACTTGCCCATCCATATAATCTTTATTTTGTGACAGTCTCAGACTACAGTGGTCCATCCCATCACCCATGAAAAGTATATGCAGGGGTTAGGCAAGCATTCAAAATATATTAACTACCACAAATTGTGGGGCCCCTGTGAAGAACATACTACAAAAGCTTATTTACTTAATTCTGCCCATATACTTTCCACTCACCCCTTGTGATTGTGGTTTTCATGGAAAGCTAAGATTTCCTCAGAAAAAGTAGAAAATAGCTCCTTGAAGGGTCTAAAGAGGTGGTTTATGATATTCCACAGGATTATTTCCACATACTTCAGTTTTCCTTTTGCAAAGGAAATTTCCATCTTCATTCTGTGTTACATATTTCCTCCTCTGTCTAGGGAGTAGTACCAGTGATATTGGCATACATTTCATACACACCTGAAAAAAGTAATCAGCTCAGAGCACCCAGATTTCAGAGATAGTAAAGTAACAAAGGTTTGAATTGATGTGAAAGACTAATATATTATATCTATAAACACTTCTCCAATATGGCTCCATGATATAATATGTAGCAGTAGGGTACAAGACAGATAATAATTTCAGCATGTATTTCATAGGCCTTAACACATTCCTGACAGTATTTATTAAAATAAAGCTTAGTGATCTATATCAAATGAAGAACATACTTTCATCACATCAGGAGTTAGACTGTGTTCACAGAGACCAGAAGTAAGCAACATTTTCACATACAGAAATATTAGTGAAGAATTATATACACTAATACATAACTTCCAAGCTTCTTTGAAACCACTCAGGTTGGAAGGGGCCTCAGAACATCTCTTGTCCAGCCTCCTACTCAAGGTAGGATCAACACTGAATTCAGGCCAAGTTGCTCATGGTTTTGTTGTGCTTAGTTAATTTCAGAGTGAAAAATAGCCTCTTCATCTCCAGTAAGAGAGTACACTTCATCTATGCCTATTGTCTCTTGTACTCCCATGCTCTCAATAACGCTCACACTTTCTTGTAAACTCAACTTAGGTACTAGGGGCTGCTAGTAGTCTTCCCTTACCCATCTCTTTTTCCAGGATGAAAAAGTCTAGCTCCTTCAGTCTCTCCTTCATCTTGGTAGCTGGCCTCACATGGAATTTTCAACATCTTTCTGGTACTGATGGACCAAGAACCACACACAGTGTTCCAGATACAGCTAATGAGTGCAAAGTAGAGAGGCATAATCACTTCACTTGAACTACTGGTTATGGTCCTGTTGATACAGCCTAGTATGCAGTTAGCTTTTATCACTACCAGGGCACACTGCTGATCTGAAACCCAAGCAAGTTTTCCTATTGATTTCAGCAAGGCCTAAATACCAGACTGAACATGTAATAAAGGATCCAACAGACCGGGAACAGCAGTAACAAAACAGCAAGCATAAGCTTACAACTACTGATAATTTGTGTGTCAGAAAAGTAGAGATCCAGATATACTCAGCTGCTTTAACGACTGCCCTCAGTTTCTGAACCAGCCTTTAGCTAGCTCCTCACAGAACAGAGATGAGACAAGTACTCTGTTTTCTCATACTGTAGCATGTTTAGCTTCAGCTTGCATAAAGCTAGAAAAACATTAAAGTATGCAATTTGAGATAAGCAGAGCCAGTGATGCTGCTTCCTATTACAGAATAGCTATCAAGTATCCCCCTACTCAAGCAGAGGATTTAGCTAACTTGCAAACCAAAGCCCTGCTGTGTTTGTTACTATTGCAATTAAAACCACATTTCAGCATTACCAACAACTGATGAAAATGTAAAAAGCTGCATTTGCTCTTCTGCCTTAAACAGAAATAGTTAACATTCAGTTTAACAAAGAAAGTTCAAGGATTTAAACTTTTTTCTCCCTCACAAAAAAACCCAAAAACCCCAAAAAAGAAAATAAACAGAAGTGAGCTTTCAGCACAAGCTGAAGGAGTTAAAGAATCTGACTTTTTGGTCTCTTACATCAGTTTGTTTTGAACACCAGGGCTAGCTAGAACATCAAAACATACATAGGGACACTTTATTCTAAGTGCTAGAGTTACAGCCTTGTTTTTAACCCATCAGCAGCTTGCTATGTCTATCCATTCTATATGAATCACTTTCAGATTCAATCCCATCAACTATAATGCTATCTTCAATTATAAGTCACAATGCAAAAACCTACAGATCTGTTAATTCTTGCAGAAGCCAATCCACCAGAGCAACATAAACAAGGCAAGTTAAACAAAGCACTTTGTTACCATCGTGACAGAGATGTTACAGGATGTAGTCACTTTAATGCATGATAAAAATGTGAGTGTTCACATTCCAACACTTCAAATCCTTAAATGCTGCAAAAAAATTCCCAAGTGATTTGACTTACAAATTAAGTACAGAAAAAAACCCAAACAAGCAGCGCTCTGCTAGGACTGCTTTAAGACAACTGTTGCTTGTAAGAAAAAAAGTCTCAAAGTTACAGCTTCTATTTATAAAGAGCAGAATAACTCACAATTTTTGAACTTAGTAACTACAGAGACATCTTATAAACTGAGTCACAAAGCTTCTACAAAAGCCTTGAACTAAGGTGGGCTCAGATGATACACAACTTTCAATCACACCTCCTCCTGCCTTCCACCTCTCCAGCTGACCTGTGACTATCCTGGTGCATGGCTAGTTCTCCAGCAATATATCACCATCACACAGGACCAAATTTGGTATCACATGGTCTTGCATCTCCTCAGCTTCTGCCTGAAACATAAACATATATTTGGATACAACCGTTACTTCCCTAGCCACCCTAGAACTGTATGTCAAGAAGCCACATAATACAAACCCACAAAATGAAGATTGTGGAATTGGAATCCCCACAGTACTTTTAGAACTTGTAAGGCAGCTGAGAAGCATACTTACAAGAACGGTGTAAGGATGTGCAATTCTAGTTTATTTATTGATGTTATGATTTGCATACTACTAGAAATATTTTAGGCTACAGAAGCCTAACCTTAAATTGTTACATTTCACAGAAGGAATGGATCAAAAAAATAATATAGAAAATACATGTTTTTGAGCATGATCCAGTAGATTAATGACCAAACACACGCTATCTGTAAAGTTAGAAAGCTAAGAGAAAAACTTCAAAAACACACAACTAAGTTTCCTTTTGTGGCTTAGTAACAACAGCACAGTCCCTGACTGTCGAATGGCTTTCTGCTAGGATACAAACTTCACACCAATGGTAATTAGTATTAGGGAAGGCAACTAAACTGAAGCTAATTTTCCTATATAAAATGAGCCTGGTGTTTCTGGGATAAACTTTGATTTATTGGTTTAGTTTGAACAGACTTTCTCTTTGGTGATTTTTCTACCAGTGAGGAAGTACCTGTTCAAGCAGGAAACACATCACATCATTGCTCAATATCTACTATTAATTATGTAAAATGTCCTCCTTTTTTTGGACTGTGATCTCAAAAGTATCCTCAGCTAAAGAAAAAAATGCACTGAGAAACAAATAACCCCCTGAGAGGGTATAATTCCTCAGTTCAGCTCTGAACTATTACATATACTCTGCAATTTTGTAATTTCATGTAGTATTGTGAAGCTAGTAGTTTACCTCATTTAACATAATGGAGTAAGCTCCCAGTATGAATATATACAAACCTGGTGATGGTTGCTTGGTTGAATGGGTTAGCTCCCACTTAACCATACCAACACCTTAAACTCTTTTGTAGAAGTTAACTGATTTTTAAAGAAGCTTGAAGCTTTATTTAAAGGTAAGCTTTAAGATATTTATATATACAGTGTATACATAGCTATCATCTATAACGCAATTAAAATTATGTAAGTTGTAGAGAATAAATTGTTCCAATAAGGTCACCAATGTTCTCTGATAAAACTTCAACATTGATGTAGAAAAACTTGAGAAAAACCTTTATTAAGCTGGTGCTGCAATTATCACTCAACTTAAGAAAACAAAAACTGAAATGCTTTTGGCAATAATAAAAACCTTTTAGGATAATAAAGTAAAAAAGAAAATAAGCAAGACATAGAGAACAACTAATTCTAACGTTACTGAACGCTTCATGTTGGCATTCATAGCTTACTGGTATGATCCCAAAGCCATTTTCTAGAATTTTTTCCCCCTCCCAAATGGTGTCTCAACCTGTCCATTATTACCCCAAGCATGCTACAGCAAAGTATTCTTTCTATACTCACTCCATTCAGTTCTGCTACAGATTTTTAAGAAAGCCATGGAGAACTTATCCTAGCTAGTTCAACTAAAAGCTTCTTAGAACCATTAGACAAAAAACAAACAGTAATTGAAAGGCTTATATTTCATATGCCAGGAGCTCAGACAACTACCAGGGCAGACTACTTGGAACAATAATTGATGAAGAAATTATACATGTTGATACAGAAGCACAGATCTTGCTATGTCTCTCTATTTTCCAATTCATTTTTATAACTTCTGTTTTAAATAACTCAACAATCAGGAATCAAAGGGCTTGTTCTTGTTAAGCTAGTCTATTAACTTCTACAAGTGCCATTTAATCTTACCGGTTGCTATACAGTGTAAGAAAGTAGTTTAGCAAATAATACCAATATAAAAAATTTAACCTCGATATATGCCACTGCATATGCTGGAGCAGGCCATTGGACTGCTAAGGGCAATTTACACCTTTTCCAGAAGACTAGTACTAGAACTTCTAGACTTTCGCTGCTCTTCCATTTTGAAAAAAATCGAGCAAGCAAAACCAAACCAAAACAAACACAAACAAAAAATGCCCACATTCCCTAAAATCATGCAAAAACAAACATTTCAGTCAGTTTCTGAAACTCAGCTGCAGGCTTAGCTTTTCAGTTCAGGGAAGAGATTAGGACGGTGTATAAAGACTATGGTTTTGTGAGCAAAAGCCAGTATTTCTGAAAGGATAGACTTTGTGAAATCTTAAGCTGAACACATAGAAGAAAGCACTATTTTTTTCTTTTAAACTATGCAAAGGAGCTTAAGCATAAGCTTCTCTCCCATACACCTGGCCATAGCACAGGCAAACATCATTTTACAGCACTACAGAGCAAGTTCCCTTTGGATACCACCAAGAGGACATGGCATTCTACTAATCAGAATTATCACTTCTGTAACAAGTTTCACTGACAGTGTATTGCTGTCCCAAAATCACAATCAAAGGGAAAGTTTTGCTTCAGACTAGATGATGAAAACTGCAAAGCTTATTCCCAGGACATTTAAATACTTGATAATATTATCCTCCTCATAGAAATTAATAATTTTTCATAGAATCATAGAATGGCTGGGTTGGAAGGGACCTTAAAGATCATAAAGTTCCAACCCCCTGCCATGGGCAGGGACACCCTCCACTAGACCAGGTTGCTCAAAGCCTCATCCAGCCTGGCCTTGAACCCCTCCAGGGATGGGGCATCCACAACCTCCCTGGGCAACCTGCTCCAGTGTCTCACCACCCTCATAGTGAAAAATTTCTTCCTAATGTCTAGTCTAAATTTA
>VZTO01023475.1:0-35239 GCA_013400615.1 Syrrhaptes paradoxus | reverse complement strand
TGATTCTGTAATTCTGTGATATTGATATTAAATGGAATCAAAACATAGTATTTACATTTATTATAAAGCACTTCCTGATGTTCTTTTAACTGAATCTGCACTGACTGAAATATTGAACAGAAGTTTTAACTGAAAAGCAACCCTGAAATTAATACCAGTAGCAGTAACTGTGCAATTCATCTGCTTAGTATTTGTTATGTGTACATATATCTTGTCTCTAGTACTGATCTAAAAAGTGCAGGTAGAGTTTAGGCAACTTTCTCAATGCCATCCACTGAATACCTAGTCTTCCTAGAAATCTAAATTGTCTGATTTTTTCTGGCATTGTTCTGTGGTGCTTTTTGAGAATGACAGGTGTTCTATACAAGGTAATTATTTTTCAAATGAGGTAAAATATTGCTCAGATACTAGTTTGAGACAGTAACTTTGAGGTCATATTCCAAGGATTGTGTCTATGTACAAGCTATAAAAAGGAGCAACTCTCTGATTTCCCCCAATCTCAGCTGGTACAGAGTCAGGCTCTTCTGATGACTGGCTCTGCTGTAGTGCCATGGCCAACATGTGGACATCCTCACTCAACCTGTTCTCTAACCTGTTGTGGCCTTTTTCCCTTTCACCAACAAACTTAATTTGCAGTCCTGTAAGATTTAAAACATTAGGACCTCCAAACAGAGGGAACAGAAGGGATAGGGAAAAAAATGTCTACCTTTCTTTCTAGCATTGTTCTACTGGTCCTGCAAGAAAGTATTAATTGAATCATGATGAGTCAGGTGGTTAGTATATTCACTTATCACAAAGCAGACCAATGTTTGTTTCCAAGGAATGCTTCATATTAAGCAATCATTGGAGCAGGGATTAGACATCATATTTGACTCATACCTCTCAATGAGGAATCCATTAATGCAGTGCATTAATATCAAATAGTGTTAGTGCTGTTAGGAGAAATTAGTTTTTAAGAAATTTCAAGAGAAAATGGTATTAGAAGTAGTACCCAATTTCTCTAAACTTCGTATTCTAAAAAACCCAGGAGTGTATCTATTCTTAGAAGGGTCATTGAGGAGTATTTTAGTGAATGATGAATTAAGCCTGCAATAAACACAAATATAGTAGTCTGCAAATTGTTTTAATGAGAGCTACTTCTTGTAGGCCAAAATTTAAGAAGGTATGTAGGATCTCTCATTAACTAAGCATGTAAACAGTTACATTAACTTCAGAAAGTTTATAGATACACTCAATACAGGGAAATACTGAACTTGGGACATCCAAGAAATATGACACAAAATTGCAGGCAGCCTGAAAATTATAATTTCAAGTTGTTGTTTCTAAGATTCCAATTTACTTTTTATATTTTTATTGAAATTCTAAAGTGCAAAAACTGCAAAACATGTACTGGAACTGTAGAAGGAAGTTACATATTATATTTACTCCAGTTTGATAATTTGAATTCAATTTATTTTGTTTTGTTTGTCAAGACTGTCTGAAAATAATGTCTAGTAAACTGTGAGCATAATCTGTAGTTTGCTGACAAAAAGAATGTAAATTCCAATTACATCACTACATCAGTGCTACCTTTTATTTTTTCTGAACACAGTTGATCATCTTGATGAACTTAATGTTTCAAATCACTGAAAAACAAATTTGATTGTCTTTTTGCATATCTATTTTACAATAAGTACACTAATTTTAAAAAATTGGTTTGAATTCTTTATTCCATGTGACTTCTCAAATTAATAGTTTTCAGGAATACTTAAATAGCCATGTTTGAAGTCATTAAGGATATGTGGGACATATAAAAGATATATGATGTTTATCAGAAGAGCTACACTGACATAATCGTTTTAGTTAGCAAAATTGCATAAAAAGAATCATAGATATCAGTACAGATGAAAGGAAGAGAAGGACTCAAAATCATCTTTTCACATGCAAATGCTGGCTTACTGAACATTATGAGAACAGAATGAAAATGGGATGGAAATATGAAGGAAAAGGTGTGAGGAAAATTGTTTTCAGGATTTTGACTAACCAAACCACCAAAACCAAGTCACCTAAAAATAATTAAAAAACATTAAAAAACCCAAAACCACTTTACTTGTTACTGGTTTGTTTTGTAAGGAAGGGTGTTAATTATTATTCTTGACATTGATAAATTCTTATCTCAAGCAGTCACTGGTCTTTATTAAGCTTTTTGACAAAACATGACATTTCCTTTACAGTAAAAAATGTTTCAGAAGGAAGAAACATTACAGTTCTTTTATTTGTTTTCCAGAAGAGAAAATTTAATCAAGACTTTTTTTTAAAAAAGTACTTAAAAATTATTGAAGACCAAAGGCAGTATGATTATGGGAAACAAAAGAATTTGTAAGCNTTTTTTTTTTTTTTCATTTAGGTGTTACTGTGACAGATTATACAGGGGAATAGATGGACAAAGTCAACTAGCCAAGGCTGAGTCAAAGGTAGATTGCAAACCCCGCTTCTGTGCTAATGAATACTTTATCTTTTCTCCTTCAGAAATATTTCATTTTTTTAATGACCATTACCTAAATATTACAATTCGAGCCTCTTCTTACAAAACTTTAATTAAACTAATATTTAATTAAATATTGAGCAATTTAGTATTTTTTTAGTATTTTTTATTAACCTGTAGTTAGTTGTTATATTGGTTTATAATTTGGTTATTGAGTCTGACTGTAAATGAAACTAAGACTCACTCAGAAAAAAAACTAAACAGCACAGCTATTTTTAGTATGATATTAGTAGTAAGTAGTAGTACTATTATTTCAAATATAGTAGTAATTTTCTTTCAGTAAGTTTTCTATAAGCTGTGTTAGCATGGTCCCATTAGTGTCAATGTGAGAGAACATACTTTTAGAGGATGGAGAACAGAGTCATTGCAGACATTGAAGAAGGTCTAATGGTTTCTCCTTTAAAGAACAAGTTTCTTCATATGGGACAACTGAAATGAAAGTATAGCTTTCATGTGGAGATTAATCCAAATCATTTAGATCGTATGACCTTCTTTGAAAATACATACAGACATGCCACAGCTATATTGCTTACACACAAGCAGGTTACATAGACAAGTGTATGTGCGTGAATGTATTTGTTAGGTGTAATAGCATGGCAACAAGCAAATTAAAAATGACTAAATATAATACATGTTTCATTATTTGCAGAAGTTAATTAAAATCTTGGCAAGATTTTTTTTCTTTGATGTTCTATATCTAATTGTTTTTAAAAATGGATACTTTTGATAAACTTCCTAGAATTGTGCCTGACATCTTTAAAGATGCAGTTAGCTTAGTCAGTACCTTGTTCTCTGTTCTAAAAGTCAACATTGCCTTTTTTGTTTAAACACAAAGCATGTCCTTGTTGTCACTTCCAATTTCAATTTTAGCTGGTCTGAGAATTAATACACTTTGAATTCTAGGATGAGTAGGACTTTCATGTCTGACTCCATTAAAGGCTATCATGTTTATGTTATGTTTTATCCACCTATATGCATCTCTCTTCATATATCATTATTAGGTTACAAAGGGATGCTCTTAAATTTAGGAAATATCAGAAATAATCTTGCCTCTGCAATATTTTGCCAGCCCACTTGTGTGCTTTTTGGTTCTTAGTTGTATTTTAACCTTTAATCCAACGATGTGCTTACAATTACTTTACATCTATTTCTTTAATACTTTCCATAATCATTCACTCAGGCATGAAAAGATGGAGCTGAAACAAAAGGTGTAACTAAGGTTCATACTTTAACCACATTTTGTAAGTATTCCTCTAGAACATTATTCCATTTCTAAAGAGCTTGAGGCTACACAAGAACTAATCCAAGAAAGAAAATCTTAGCATATATATAACACTCTTGAGTAAAAGCTCTTCTAGTGAAGTATAGTCCAATCATATATAAATATATATGTGTATTTATGGGTGTGTGTATGTTTGTGTTTGTGAATTGCAAAAACAGATATGGAAACTTTTTTAAGAACAAAGAAGCAAGTAGTTTATGTGAATCAGGGCGCACTAAGACATCGCACTGGTTTTGTTGTAAGTTGTAAGAGATCACCAACAAATCATGGCTGGCAAATTGAAAGGAAAGAGGAAGCTTGATTTCTGACTGCCGTGTATCTTGAAACAATGACTGAGTTCACAAAGTTTCAGTTAACTCAGGCAGAAGAGACTAATGTATTTGAATATGATAGATTTGGCAAACACAAGGAGTACTGACCAAGGTTTATGGAAGATAAATTACAACTTGGATCTGACCAAGTACAGATATTTTCAAGGTAGAACCCTCTATTTGTGAATTAACAAGTTGTATGCTAGCTGAAAGAAACTGTCTAGTCATGTAGATGCTGGATGGTGCTGAAACATATTGGGTTTATGTGGCAAAGTTTTGGTAGTGGGGGGGCTGCAGGGCTGGCATCTGTGAGAAGATGCCAGCAGCTGCCCCCATGTTAGACAGAGCCAGTCCCAGCTGGCTCCAGGATGAACCTGCCACTGGCCAAAGATGAGCCTATCAGTGATGTTGGCTGCACCTCTGTGATAACATATTTAAGAAAGGGTAAAAACCACTGCCAACAGTGGTCGGAGAGAGGAGTGAGAATATGTGAGAGAAACAACTCTGCATACACCAAGGTTGGTGAAGGAGGGGAAGGAGGTTCTGTAGGTACCAGAACAGAGATTCCTCTGCAGCCTATGGTGAAGACCATGGTGACACAGGTTGTCCCACTGCAGCCCATGGAGGGCTGTGGTGGCACAGATATCAACCCATCACACCTTTATATACTGAGTCTCTCTCAGAGAGGCTTCCTTTCTCCTGGTTTTGTTATTCTTGACACCCAGCGCTGTAGACAAGTTTAGAGAGGGGTGGATTACTGGAAGATTTAAAATTAATTTCTAAAATAAAAAAACAGAATTTCTCAAGCCATGGAAATCACCATGAATGAATAAATACAGGAGAGACAGCAGCTTGATCTATTGATATATTCAAAAATTAAAACCATAGAAGCTGGAGGATGCACATTCCTCTTAAAGGAGCATGTGAAATATGTGCATTGGTGATTTACAAATGTAAAGTGATATATTGTAATGCAAAGGAAAAAAGCTGCTGTTACTTGACTGGCCGTGCACAAAGGTTCATGGTATTGTCAGGAGGATATCCTCATTGAGGGTTCAGATGTTCAGAAAAATAACATAGTTTAAAGATGTCTCCCAGAGAACAGAGAAACCCTTAACAGAGAAGGAAAGGAGGCTGGAAGAAATTAACACAGGACATGTATATTTAGATCACAGCACAGATGAGATCACCACCAAGGTGTCTGTCCTAACTGGTGAGGAGAATGTCCATGGGAATGGCAGATTATACTTGATCACGATGGACCATTCTTGAGCTTGTAGGAGTTCAGCCCTGAAAATCACCTAGCTCTTCTGGAACCCTCTTCTCTGCAGGACCATATCCCATAGGAGTCTTCCAAGCCAATCCCTGTGAAGACCAGAAGAATTCAAAAGTTCTCTTGAGTTATTTGCTTGACAGCCTCCAAATAGCAATTCCTAAATTATTTGATAAAAAACTGTCTTGTCTGTGCACCCCAGTTAATACCATACAGCACTGAGCATTCATTGTTCTTTGATGGAGAGAAGTACAGTCTCTCTGCATGCCATGTTTCTATTTCTATCCCACCCACCCTCTAGTACTATATTAATCCCTAAAAACAGCAATGTTGAGGAAACTTTGTGCTTTATATATACAGCAGACTGTGAGTAAATAAAGCAAATATGTATAAACAGGTTTGCATTCACCAGACCATTTATTTATTTACACTAGATTATTTTCCTTCTATTGGATAAACAGTAGATAATGTGTATCAGTTTGGGATATTTTTCAGCCACAGTATATTCACAGAGGTCTATTTGTTGAGGGATGTGGGCATGATTTAGGCAGTTCACAGTGAAATACAGATTTAGATATGTAACTATTAATCCTTATAACCCAGTGAGATGGGCTGGTGGGAAAAAAATAATCAGACTAACAAAATGCATACTGAAAAAGAATGCAGTCAGACATTGATCTATATTTAGCATGGTTGCTATGGAATAGCACAGATCAACATGCTATCAAATGCATGTTGAGAACTGGGAATTCGAAAAAATAGAAGTGGACCAATAAGACTTCAAAAAAGCCCTATATAAGTATTGTATTTGGTGCAGATGATGCATATGGTAGGAGCCAATGATTGACAGACATTGTTGGAACATGAAGGGAATTGTTACACATCCACTCTGGACACATAATGAAAAGGAGTCATTGTCATGTTTTATATGTTCAGTTGGTGAGGATAAGGAACATTTATTCTGCATTTTTTCCTAGGAAGAAACATCCATTTAAGACATTTAAGTCCCAGGACATGGTACTGTTAGAACAAATGGCCTTGCCTTCTCTCACCAATACTCATAATCAAAGGAATTTTTCGAGACCAGATGGCAGAATAAGGTATCTCAGAGACTGAATTTTAGAAGTATTTAAAGCTCTATATTACATAAGTGCTCACTGTTGTTGGTGCTATGCTAGCCTGGCAAGCAAAGATACACTATTGGAAACTTCTTTAGCTTTGGAGACAGGATGTCTGGCACAGGGTTTCAGACACTGGTGTTTTGTTAAAAAGTTGCAATTGTCAGAGAGGAGGTAAATGAAGCAAAACTTTGTCAAATTTAAGTAAGCCCAACAGCTCCTCTTTCCCGTCTGATAGGTCTTTGGGCTCAGTTGCAGGTACTTTACAGCAGGCCAGTCCTGCTGTTCAAAAACCAATCGCTGACACAAGCACTGTGAGACCTTCTCAGCAATGTGTTTTTTTTGGATAAACATGCACTTCCATATTGTCGGTATTAAAATTGAATTCCTGCTATGAAAAATTAATGTTTTATGTTGTACTATTCATTAGAAAAATGATTTGTGTGACAATTGTTCAAGTATGTGATCCATAATGTTAAGAACATGTCACAAGGATATAGTGACTGCACAAATTGAGCATATGTTGTTTGCTTTCTTGCTTATATGTTGCTTTATGGTCATATATTGCCTATTACTTGCAAAATTCAAATAAGCTGTGTTTTACATGATTACTTTAAGGGAAGAGGCCAACTTTTATACTGTTAGATTTTTTTATGATATTTTCTCTTTTGGCTTAAATTATATATGTACATCATGCATAAACCAGAAACATTTAAATTCCTTGGACATCTCAGACACATCACATGTCCTCCCCCAAAACTGCTTGCACAGTCACCTGAATTTGTCTCTTATAATGTAGAAATTCTACTTGTATTCTACTTATAATGTAGAAATAACATTATAGGAGGTCAAACAATGACAGAAAAAGACTGTAATTACATAATTTTGCAAAGGAGTTCAAAGAAAAATGCTTTTATAAATGTTCATTACAAACTGGTTTTGGTA
This sequence comes from Syrrhaptes paradoxus, assembly GCA_013400615.1. Lineage (NCBI taxonomy): Eukaryota > Metazoa > Chordata > Aves > Pterocliformes > Pteroclidae > Syrrhaptes > Syrrhaptes paradoxus. The sequence goes on along the minus strand of VZTO01023475.1, from coordinate 27,786 downwards.
TGATGTTGCCTCTCTTATCTCTTCACTTAACACAGAAGCAGGAAAAGACTTCTGGTGATTCTCATCAAGAAACAATGGCTAAAGGAAGTGTTCATTAACAGAGGTTTATTTTACGCCAGAAAAATCAGCCATAACAGTAAGACATGCATGTATATGACACCCCAGATAGTATTTTTAACTACATTTTTTTCTTTCAGTGTATGCCCTCAGGGATCATCTGTCAGTGACTATTCACTCTGGCTAACTTTTTAGGTAGAACTTACTATTTTTGTTTCCCTTAATAATATTTTCTGTCCCCATGAACTCTTCCCCTGCTGCATTAGAGGTCACATGGATAAGTTGTAGACTGGGAATCTCAAGTGTCAAAATGACTAAGTAGCTACTTTGAAACAATGGATGCTAAAATTTAGTTAGCAAGATTTGTGACAAACTTTTTAAAGTAGTAAGTAGAAAAACTATCCCAAAGATAGAGAATATATTAATTCTGATAGTGAAATATTATTTCATTGCTTCTGTGTTAAATTTATATTTTTGGTGTTCACTTTCAATTTGTTTGCATTTCTTTGAAATATTGGTAAATCTTTTTGAATAGACACTCTGCTTGACAGGGTATGTAAGTGTAAATGTTATATTAACAACACAGTTTTCAGTCAATCTAGATTGTCTAGGTGTACCTAGGCAACTTCTTGTCAAAGTTGGCATCTCACAATGGTTTCAAAAGACTTGAATAGTCTGAGGTTTAGAAAACATTAGCAGTAACAAGCTTTTCCAAACTAATTCTAGCTTACAAAAGGAGTTCACTACCCTCATCCCCCCCCCCCCCCCAAGTTGTTTTGGAGTTAAACTAATAAATCTGAAAGTTATAACTATTTATTTCTGGTAAGAAAACAAGTCAGTGCTAAATAAGTGCTATGAGTTCTTTATTTAGCTTGAAAGTTTGCAGACTAGCTAGTCCTTCAGATAGAAATTCTAGTACTTTTCAACAAATCAAGGGAACCTCGTGGCAGAAAGGGCAGATTATTTTATTTGCAAGATTTCTGTCGAAGTAAAAAGGGAAAAAATGCACTATAGACATTACATGTCTAGGCATATATTTAAAAATATATAAAAATTTTATATATGTATATATTATGTATATGTGTGTATTTATAGTATTCCTATACACACAAGTATATATATACAATGCCCATCATGCATTGACTGTATATTGACTATATAAATACATATATATGTATACATCTATGCATACATACATATATAAAAATAAATATATATAAAACTGAATCTTTTGAAATAAATAAATCCAAAATTGTTTCTGCTTTTGGCTAAAAATTAAGATGTTATTCAAAAACAATTGGATGTGTGCAGAGCCACAGAAAATCCATAAATTGTAGTTCACTTAGGAGTTGTGGAGAGTAAGGGAAATGAAAGCAACAGGGTTCTTTTCCAGTACAGCAGTTTCAATAGCAACACCAGGTTATGGTGTTCCTTCTTCTTCCTGCCTTAGGCCATTTTTTTCTGCTCCTGCAGCTCAGTTCAATTCCTCTTCCACCTCCTAAGCTTCTGATCTGCTTTATACTTAAGTGAGGAAAAGCTGTTGTCCAAGAAATGAGGTAAATGAATATCGATGTGCTGCTCATACCTGTCTGCTTTTTCATATGTGGAAGGGAGATCTACTGTCTTCAGAAGTCCCTTATTGCCATAGATTCCTGAGTATATAAGCCAGAATAAAGAGTAATGAAAGCATAGCTATGGCCCGTGTTTGACTCAAGGAAAAGTCCACTGATACTCGTAGTAGTATCACTTGTAGTCTGCAGTTCAATGCTTTGTATTTCAGCATATCTCTCTTGAATGTAAATGATAGGAGCTGGGTGCCTTATGCAGCCTGTGCCAGTGTGTTTGGTTCTATACTATGTCAGCACTTTTCCTTACAGCGTACTCTGCTCAGTTTTTCTGTAAATCTTTTAACTCCTGTTCATACTCTGTGTTGTTATCTTTGGGAAGGAGTAACTGAGGCGTGTCTGGCTGTGGCCAATTCTCATTTAGTCTAGAGAGCACACATAATAGAAAGGCAAGAGAACATGTTCAGAGTGTTATCATATTAGCTAACAGACCTGACTGAATAGTGGAGAAAACAGACTGACAAATGGTTTTAACTGCTTGGGTTTACAAACACTGTAAGTCAGCTGTGGGCGTTTAACTACAGAGGCATTTAAACTTTGCCTAAAAATGGAAGAGTCACAGACTGCATTTACAACAACAGCTATATGTGCCTGAGAGCTGCTTTTGTTTGTAATAAATTATAGAAATTCTGTCCTGCTCTGGGGCCAAGAATCAAAAGAATGTAATGTTTACATGCTATGGTTTCTTTAAGCTAGGGCAAATATATTCAACAATTTGCATAGAAAAACATCAAGAAAAGAGAAAGGGGAAAGGACAGAAGCCATAAAAAGTCTTTTAATTTCCCTCAGATTTGTTTCTCAACCTAAGGGGGCAGGTGTTTTTTTGAGATTCCCAGTTCCAAAGAAATTAGCATCTTGCATACACCTACACATACTCTCAACTTGCATTTCTCACTTGTATTGTTCTTTGACTTCCATGTTTGACCCATACATCCAGTTCACTGTCCTTCTCTTCTGTCTTCTATGATAAACACCCAACTTTTCATCAGCTCCAAAATCAGTGTGTTTGCACTGTATACTGTCACAGGTCATTTTATATTTGATTTAGTCTACAATTTGCTAAGAATTGGTTAAGCCCATTGATATGATACCTCTTAATATACTCACACATCCTGGCTGCATGTTCACTGAATATCAAGGTACACTTTTCCTACCTGTCTTTTACACATTTCTTCAAGTAATAGTATTCCTGAATATATATTTTCTATAGTGAATGAGATTCTAAAGTAACAAGTGATAGGATAAGAGGAAGCGGCCTCAAGATGTGCCAGGGGAGGTTTAGGCTGGGTGTTAGAAAAAATGTCTTCACTGAAAGAGTGATCAGGCATTGGAACAGGCTGCCCAAGGAAGTGGTGGAGTCACCACCCCCGGATGTGTTCAAGAAACGTGTAGATGTGGTGCTTCAGGACATGGTTTAGTGAGTTAGGTGGTATTGGGTTGGACTTGATGATCCTTGAGGTCTTTTCCAACCTTAATAGTACTATGATTCTATGATTCTAAAGTCTGTTTTTCTAAAAAGAAAATAAACGTCTTATTTGCTTTACCATATCATCTTATTTTCTTTTCTCTAAACCTTTATCAATGGTATAAAAAAGGAAAAATCAGTGCTGTTTCCAATGGAAATGATTAAATTACAATCCTCTTGTAAAATACCTAGAATCGATTCATCTCACTTCATGTTAGGTTCCTACGTTGTAGACTTCTGCATATGTGCTAGTTACCACGGTCCACTCTTATAGCCAGTGGAGGGAAGCAAACATTTCTTATCTGATCTGTCTCCACGAGGATGAGATAAACGGTCACCAAGAAAAAAAATCTATTTTTCTTCAGTGTGTATCTGTCTTCTGTGATCTGTTTTTCTTGCTACTCTACGTCCTGATTATTAGATTTTCTAGAATTTTTTTTTTAAGTTACATTGTTTCTCAATAGTAGTTCAGGAGATCCAGGCCGTATGAATCCACATAAAGTAGGTGATTGCCGTCATGAATGTTCTCCACCAAGAGCCACTGAAGATCTACATGACTTAACACTAATCACACATTTGTGTGATGAGTATTCTTCATATTAGATTTTGAAGTAAATAATAAGTTTCAATGGATGGAGGCATTTTATACTGAATTGTAGATAGCTATAGACCAGAGGGTGAAGTTCTGCTCCTAACTTAAGGAAGTAGGTAAGTCAAGTGCAAGGACACTGGAGTCTTCATGCAGGTGACACTGTCCCTTGTTTAGCAGAAAGATACTACCAGAATGACCTCCAGGAAAAGTTGAAGGTGATAAGCTTTGGGGAGAAAGAATTAAATGTGTCTGTGATCAGTAGAGGGAAATGACATTATTCTTAGGAACCTCATGTAGTTTAGTAGAGAAGAACTTTTTGATGGATAGCATCTGAGAGCTGCATCTGTTAAATGCATGTGGGCAGCCAGCTGTGTTTAAGTGGAGGGAAAGAAACAATGAGCATTTATTTTCATGTGAACATGTTGAATATAACATTACTTCTTATAGTCACATGGGTCTTTGATAAACATCTCTAACTGCCATCTTGATTTTGTCTATTATGAAAACAAAACAGAAATCCCAAACTTACATTCTATCATCGAGGGATAAATAAGTAAGAAAACTGTCTTGTTATGCAGCAAGAGCATGCCTTATGCTCAACAAAGATACTGAGAGACTATAGAGTTTCTTCTAACACAGAAGTCATACTAACCTTATTGCTGCCTTAACAAGCCTAGTTTAAGCTCTAAATAGTGTTTTAGATAGGTGAACTCATGACAGAGGCTGAAAAGAAGAAGTCAGACTCCTTAGAGATTCCAAAATAGTAAACAAAAGTGAGGAACTGCTTCTAAAGACTATTTCTTTTTATGTGTGCATGTAATTAGTGGTTCTAGATATTAATTATTTTGTTTCATCAAAGCCGTGAAGTGTGCCAGCACAGCAGATGTAGAAAGAAGAACCTAAATCCCAAATTCTCATTAAGCAGGTACAATATCTGTGATCCCACCAAATGCTATTGATGCTGTGGTGGCAATTTGGTCCCCACGGGAGAGAGCTGAGGTACAGCACATCAAGTGAAAAGGCTGGTGTGCTAGAGGGCTTTACGGTAGGTCATGGAGAGGTGGGTTTGAAGCTAAGCATTAGTGGCCTTGAAGCCACTAATAGATTTTAGGGGAGAGGAACTGAGAGGCAAAACTTGCAGTGCATCTTTTATCAGTAGATACGATGATCCTTTTTCTTTTGTTATTTGAGAAACTCTCTGATTATGAGACACATTGCGTTCACATTCAAGACTCGGACACATCAAGCTACCATAATTCAAGTGAACATAAAAAGGTCTCATTCCAGCATTACATATGGTAACTAATCCTTAATGTTTTCTGTTTTATTACTTGCAGGCATTGAAAGTCAAGCTTTCTTCCACTGAATTTTTATGTTTTTCTGGTTTGTCTCTCTGATAAATCAGGTAAACTGACAGGAGATACGAATTTTAGATATAATAATCATAGGCCTACAATATTTGTTAAGTAATTAAAAATTTGTACATGGCAGATGTAATGTCCACAATTGCAGACAATAACTTGAATGCATGTACTTGTACAATACTTTAGGAAGGGAAAAGTTCAGTGAGGGTATAATATCATAAAGCACTGGAAAACAACAACAGTTTCCCTCTCTCTGTCCTTGATTCCACACTCTTCCCCTCTCGTGTCTGTGCAGCCACATGGTGTTCCCCTTTCCTGGTGACTAGTGATGGGGCTCTGCTGGTGTGGAGGGTTTCTGAATTCTAAGTTAATATAAAGGAAATAACTACTATTAATGCATGAATGTGGAAACTGCATGCACAGTGTAACACTCCAAATCTTATTGCCAGAGGGAAATTCATTCTGTATATGTGGAGCTATGAATTTTTGTAAGCCTAGTTTGATAGTCTAATTGAAATAAAGCAAATAGTTGTAATAATCCTAACACAATTCTACCATTCAATAGTAGTACTATCATTCACAGTCCAAATCAATATACGATAGTCTCTGTAGTACAGCTAATTACACAGAAGTCTCTACTTATTTTCTCTGGTGTTATGCTCACTTTCCAGTGTGTCTCCAGGTTCTTAAGGTTGTTGGCCGGTCTTTCTCAAGCAGAGGAGACAGGAAAGGGTGCCAGCAAGTTGTCTGTGTACCACTTCTATACCAGCAGGAGTTGATGCTTCTGGGGAAAGGGAAGGGGTTCATTCCTCCCTGTCTCAGGGTCCACTTATGTTTATATTTATCCATTTTCTTAATGTGTACTTGAGCATTCTCTTAATTTGTTCTCAGTTATTTTCATATGATTTCAAGTTGCTTAGTTTTCTTTTCTCTTTGTATGTCTGAACTGGTTTAACAGGACTGTGTTCCTGTAGTCACTGCTGACTGACCATTGTGATTTTTGTGTAGTTCAGGATCTCTGGTACCACTGTGGTTTACACTCTTTCAAGCCATATTTTATTTTATGATCACAAATAGCTCAATCTACAAAGAATAATTACTTTTTCTCACTATAAACTAAAGCTAACTTAAATCAAACCTGACTGCTAGGTAATAGCTATTGTAGTTAAAACAAGCCAAGATCAGCTTAGGCCATACGCTAGCCCAGGCAAGTCTGGAGCTCCTATACTGCCAGGTTAAAACCAAGCCTGTGGACTTTTAGTCATAATGGTAAAATACCATGTTTACTGGACTAAAACAACTCTGCCTTTCTCACAGCTTTCACCCCTAGGTCTCTCCAACTCAGGAAGCTCCTGATTATTCTGGGCTCTGCATAAAATGCAGCACATGCCTTCACACCCTCATCCCTGAGAAAACTTTTTTCTTGGCCTCTTCGGGACTGGAAGATAAGCCACCTTGGGGCTTATCTCCTGAAGCATCTATGACACTTGTCTGTCCCAGCACTCAGAGAGCACCAACAGGAGCTGTGTCAGGACTTTGATGAGTACAGCAGAGCTGAAAAGACCATGAGCAAGTGTCATGTCTACAGTTTACTTTCTACCTGAAACCTCCTGAGCTTTATCTCTGTCAGTACAATTCTACCTGTCAGGTATTTTTGCAATTAGAGATGGCCATGTCCTCCCACAGCAGTGAGTGTTATCATAGAATCATAGAATGATAGAATGGTTTGGGATGGAAGGGACCTTAAAAATCATCTAATTCCAACCCCCCTGCCATGGGCAGGGACACCTCCCACTAGACCAGGTTGCTCAAAGCCTCGTCCAACCTGGCCTTGAACACCTCCAGGGATGGGGCATCCACAGCTTCTCTGGGAAGCCTGTTCCAGTGCTTCACTACCCTCACAGTAAAAAACTTCCTCCTAATATCTAATCTAAATTTATCCTATTTCAGCTTAAAACCGTTACCTCTCATCCTATCACTACACTCCCTGATAAAGAGTGCCTCCCCATCTCTCCCATAGGCAAATCCTGTTTATCAATCAATTTTATCAATCCAGATGTTGGAACACTACATACAATTCTTGGTTCATGGGAATAAACAGAGCTATGAATTCTGCTGTGGATATAGAAAACAATAATTAGTTTCTAAATCATGCCTTTTCATTCCCAAGCTCTTTTTTTTTTTGTATAAGGTTAAGCATCTCAGGCCTCTTGGCCCAGTGGCAGATCCTTGCTTCTTTCCCTCTTTGTAGATACAGCATATTGGCACAGTCACGTCTGTCCATACCATATGTCCACAGCAGACATCTTCCTTTGATACTATGGTTCCTTTTTGGAAAGAACATGTGGCAGGGACTTCTGCTAAAGTTAGGAATAATCATCAACAGTGTACTCATGAAACAAAAAAAAAACTTGAACACTTCTGGTTTTCCTGTGATATTTACCCAGCACAGAAAGAATTATCTTTTAAAATGTGTTTTAAAATGATGTGTTGGGCCCACACTTGTAGTCAGCTCTGTTAGGGACAGCAACTCATATATATAATCTGGTGATTTCAAGGGACTGACATATGGCTTCTGCAGATCAAAAAGTAAGCCTGTTTTCATTGACTATTCAATCTTACAACTGTTTGAATTTCAGTTTAGGTAAATTAAGAAGAAAAACAGAGGAAATCCTGCTGAGTTTTGAGAACACACTAAGTTCACATAAAGCTCAGAACTTGCAACAGCCTCTGTATTTCATCTTGGGCAGTTAATTATTAATTTTATGAGGAAAATAAATGACTAACAGAGGAAGCATCACTCTGAGTGATGAGTGGAAAGTGATTATTTACTGTGTAGTAATTTGCCATACCTTGTTCAAGTTGTAGGTGAAAGCTATTTTAATGTGAGAAAGGAAAGCTGATATTTCCCATCTGTTACTCATACGACTGCTCCTCCCTTTACTGAAAGAGAAACAAAGTGCAAACTATAATGAGTCTTCTCTACTTTCTTGGTCAATCTGCAAAAACCTACTATGGAAATAAGTACGACGCATGACTTGTAGACATGGCCCATGACATTTAAGGTAGTAATTCAATTTTCAGAAGGATTTTAGGAAGTAAAATTCAAAGAAAGTTTTGACTTTTCTGCCTGTAATACTGTCAGTATCCAGCTGTGCTGGATTTCTAAGAGAAATTCAGGTAGTCAAAGAGCAGAAAAGGTTACTATTGTTTGTATTAGGGTGGCATCCTGGGAACATCCAAGAACAGAGCTCCATTGTGCTAAGCAGTATAGAAATGGAGTAACTGACATCATCTGTCCCGACAGGGATGCCAGGAATTCCTCAAAGATGGGAATTCAGAGGGAATAGCTAAAATTGAATAGGGCTCAACAGAGCACCAGATCGGACCTTAGAGTTGCTCAGAGCTATAGAGTATGTCCTCCTAATAAAGGGAGGAACTGTGCTAAACTACTAGCTCAAGCCGCAAAAGTGGTAGAGCTGCAACCATGGGTAGCAGGATTACCTATGGCAAAAATCTGAATCTTGATGGCTCAGTAAATGTTTCAACCCATTGTTGGAGCAGGGTTCAGGGTAAAAAAATTATAACAGATTGTATGGTTTTGACAGCAGAACATGAAGTAGAGATTCTTGGTTTATGATATAACACAGATTAAAAGAAGATGGAGGAAAAATTATTATAATTCCCACTAAAATGCTTTTGCATATGAGAGCAAGAAAACAAACTCAGTCCATGACAATAGACTTCCCTGGGCTAAGGAGAGAATTCGGTTTTCTCAGGAGTGTTTCTATGAAGCCCAGTTTTTATGAATCACAATACCTTGTTCTTGTCAAGTTCTGCCATTGTGCTCTTCAGTTCTAGGGTATAGTTAAGAGCCATTTCAGCTGTCTTAAAGAAAGAAACGTGCTGTAGTAATGTGCCTGAGTTGCCAGGGATTGGCTCTCAAGCTGAATTTTTATTAGGCACTGCCTTTAGCGAACATACTGTGCTCATCAGCATTATGTAAAAAAGGAATCTTGGTAGGTGTTTCTGTAGTAGATAAATCTTTTATTTTGTGAAAAGTTGAAAAAAAATTCTCCTAAGTGAATATTCTTGCAAAAACAGTCATATGGTTTTTACAAACATTTCTAATAGTAGGTAGTAATAGTAAAAAGGTGGGCTGCCTGTTACTTATTCTATAAGAAGCTTACTTGGTCTTTTGTCTCTCTTTTTTAATCTTGCTATTATTTCCTGGTACAAATTTTTTAAAACTGGAAAATGGTTCAGTTCTTTTTTCCCCAATACATGCAATTTGGCAGATATAATTTAAATTAATATTAATGAAATCAAAGTAATTTTTAAAAAAGCCAAAAAAAGCCCTCAGAACATTGGCCTAAAAGCGAGGAAGATGGTGTGTTTATCTCTATCTCAGTAGTTCTTGAACTTGCTATCTAATTGCAACCAAATTTCTCAAAGGTATCACAGGTGTCAAAATTATACCAGGTTTCTATAAGCTTTGTAAAATCTAAAGTTGGGTAGATGACAGGTTTCTTTTCTTTTTCTTTTCAGAAAAGGTTTCTGAAGGAGAGCCAAGAGAGGTTTTCACTGTGCTCTGATGTGCTCTGGCGCAAGACAAAAGACACCACTGCAGCACACCAGTGTTCATACAGCTACCAGCCTAAGTGGATGAGTGTCACCAGTGATAGCACATGTGAGTTCAAAGCATAAGAGGGAAATCATGGAGGAGTTGAGGGTCCTGCAGAACAGCTCACGTGCAGAGCTGGTTGCTTCTTGCATTGGGCGAAACACTGATGCGTACATCTTAAATCATACAGCAATAAGGCTTTGTAGGTCCTACCAGAGCAGAGTTATGTTTAGAAATTCTTGTTTCTTACTTCAGTTCCTCATTTCTGTATTTGTTAAGATAACTGCAAAAGGGAGAGTTTACTACTACTGCCAATACTACCACTGCTACTACCAAAATGAGTAAATAAATAAAAACTGTAGACTTCCCACAGAAGGGAGTATAACAAATCTAACACTTTATTTCTGAAGTGATAACAGTAGTTAACTGCAATATGATCTAAAGCTCTGCTATTACTGTAACAAGTGGATCCTACTCTTTGAATTGCCTGTATTCACTATGCTGGCTCTCATTAAAACCGCAGGATCAATCAATATTGTAACTGTTAGTTACCATCTATAACTCTCAAATCCTCAAATTTAAAGCATAAATCTTACATTTCAATGATATCCACTTTACTTTTTAAATTTAAGTGAAGGCCAGTAACTTGTAAAAATGAGAGCAAGAGAAAAAAAAAAACAACAAGCTAGTAACCTTCTTAAGTCCAGCATAATAACTGACCCTTAACTTTTATATTTTAATTGGCTTTGGTTTTGGTTGCATAGCACTGAACTAAAAATGTTTATGATCTCAGTTGTTTTTAACCAAAGGGTCTTATGGAGAAGTTGATTGACTGTATTTATTTATTTTTAACTAGAAAACAATTTAGAGTAAATTTCCTCTTAACCTTTTCCTCTAGAATTTCTCATGATCCATTTGATATCGTATCTGTTTTTCTATCTAGTTAACTTCCATTTTTTCTTCTGACTCGGAATTCTTTGAATAAATATTTTATACAGAGAGGTGTCACTTAGTTCAGTGGTTTTTGGATGCATTCTTTTCATTAAGGGTTCTTCATATTGTTCCTATGTTTTTTTTCTTGTGCAGTAAAAAAGCATTCAGCTGTACTTTAGAACTATTTGCTGCAAGTTAAAGATGCAGAATTTTGTCAGATGATCATGTTTGTTTTCATGGGGTTTTAAAATTAACTCACCCCATGAAAGACCAGAAAGTTAAAATCAAGGCAACACCTTTTTATTTAGATAAATAAGATTTAAAATTCCTTGAAGCCCCTGAAAAAACACTGAATTTACAGTAGGGTCACAGGTCAGTACTTCAATTTATTTTTTTTTTCCAAGATAAGGTAGAAGAAATCTTATTCTTTAATTTAAAGGCACTGTCTGAAGACATTGCTGACAATGTTTTCAAAGATTTTTATTTGCAGACCTCATTTTGAAAAAAATCTCTGCAGATTTCAGCCACAGTAGGATTGCAGAAAGAAAATGGAAATTGTATCCCAGATTTTTCTTTTTGTTAAAATTACTAGTTTTTGCCTTTGTACTTTTTCTATTGCCAGTTTATATGGGGTTTTGCTTATGATATGGTAGGCTTTGCATTATTAGTTACAGTCAGTGTTTCTTGACTGTAGCATTTTGCAAAGAGGCTTATAAATATCACAGGCAGTTCTTTCTCATCAGAGCATCTTCTAGTTCTTCAAACTCGAAAATAACATTTAGATTTAATTTCTATTATATAATGATCTATTGTATCCACCTGGATGATAGTGAAGAAATGATGGCTTTCATAAATGTTGTATTTGAGACAGAACAATTTAACTGTGTGGAGTCTTCTTCTGTGACATTTGCATAAAATGATGCAATTAAGCTCCCAGTGGTGTTCTTCCCATCATACACAAGATGAAAGAACTATTATGCTCTGAGCCTGTCTGCAGCTGCTAAATGCTTTCAAGGACTGCTTTCACTCTCTCAATTTTTCAAGAGTATCTGCCATAAGGGAGTATCAGAGTTTCCACTGTACTTGAGCTGTAATTTCCCAAAAACAATGTTGTGTTCAGGCCACTGCCATGTTGTTTAACTTCCTAGGATTTGGCAGCTGAGTTACATAACACATAGCATGCCACAGTCATGAAAAATGTGGTCTCTTGTTTTCAGGCACTGGAGCTCCCTGAGGAGCTGCCAGCTGTCTCTTGTTGACTCCCTAGGGGAGAGGTGCCTGCTAGCACCTTCCTCAGCATGCTGCGTGTAGGAATAATGACCTGGCCAGCTGCAGTGAGGAGGAAACAGGACACAAAGACGTGCATGTATGTGGGGGGGGGGGGGGAATTTAAGGAAGAGGCACAAAGATGATGTGAGATTTGTTACAAAACACTGATAGGACATTACTTAGGTATTCACCCTTGCTGATCCTCATACATCATTTAGCTTTGGAAAACACAGAGTGGTTGAGATTGGCAAGGGCCTCTGGAGATCATCAAGTCTAACTCCAAACTGCTCTAGCAGGGTCAGCTAGAGCAAGTTGCCCAGGACTGTGTCCAGTCTAGTTTTGAGTATCTCCAAGGGTGGAGACTCCATAACCTCTCTGGGACACCTGGTCCAGCGTTTGACCACCTGCACAGTGAAGAAGTGTTTTCCTGTCTTCAGGTGGAGTATCATGTATTTCAGTCTGTGCCCATTTCCTCTTGCCCTGTCATTGGGCATCACTGAGGAGAGTCAGTGGCTCCCTCTTCTTCATTCCCTCCTAACATTTGCACAGATTGATAAGATCCCCCTGAGCCTTCTCTTCCTCAGACTGACCACTCCCAGCAGTCTCAGCCTCTCCTCGTATGCCTGATGCTCCAATCCCTTAGTCATCTTCATCCCCTTGCATTCAACTCCCTCCTGTGAGTCCATACCTTTCTTGTACTGGGAGCCCAGAAGTGGACCCAGCACTTAGTGTGTGTGTGTTTGTGTGTTTCATTAACACATTCTAATAGTGTTTTGCAACAGTATGTTATGACGCCAAATACAATAGTGGCTAAATACCCGGGGACTAATGGGATCAAAAGGAAGAAGGGGTTGGATGCTCACAGGCTTTAACGAGTATTTATGTTGTAATAAACTTCTTTTTTCTTGTTTCTCAGTATTTACAATACTGGAATTTATGGAAGGTGCCCCTCTCTCTATTTTGCATAATTATATCTCATCACATGAAGAAACAGTTCTTTTATTTTCCAGAATATAATTTTTTTTTTTTGCCTCCAAGGGAGAAGTATTAAAAAAGAAAATGAAAATATGCTGGTCAGAATTTTTTTGTAACATTCACTAGAAATTAAACTAGCATAATCTACTTAAACAGATGAAGATAAATCACTTTGTTATTACTTAGTTATCAAACAATAACCGTATTTTATTTACTGTAGCTTTCTGCAGGTGTCTCTTACCACTAGTTTCCAACTTTTTCAAAACATCTCAGTGTTTAGATATATTATTGCACTGTAGGAGGTATGCAAACAAAGTAACTTGTAATCCTTGCTTTGAAGAATTTGCAGCCTAAGGCTGTGTATAATATATTTTCATTTGTTTGCAAGAAAAACTGTCATGAGGGTATTTTCTTGTGTTATTATAGTGACCAAAGCTCAAAACAGACATTTATATGGCCGTGCAGTGATTCAAATGGAACTACTCATTCACTAGAAAATAACATGATTTATAAGTTCGTGTTGGGTACTAAAACTCTAGGCAAAAAGTGGTCTTTATGAACCTGGTGTGAAGGAAAAAGGAGAGATGAAAAAAAAGACACTAATAGAGTCACTACTAAGCAATCTAAAGTCCTGTCCAGTTATCAGGGCAAAAGAAAGGACCTAACACCCACTGATTTAACATGTCCCTCTCAAGAGTACAAATTGGCTTAAAAGACAGAACTTTGTGGGGAAAAGGACAAGAGAACATAAATAGATTAACCCATACTATCTTCCCCACAGCATGATGACTTGCAGTCCTCTGGTCTCTCACAGGCAAGAGACACTAAGTTTGCAGTTTTCATAATTTGCCACACAAAATCAGGCTGCTTAAATCCACAAATTATAATCTCCAGTAAAATCCATCACTTTTTAAATAGCCAGTTACACTAAATGTTTACAGATGAATTATCAAAGAAGTTATTTGCTTATGAATTGTGAAAGTAGTTACCAGAAAAGTACCTTAAATGAGACAAAATCTTGTTTAGTATTTTAAGATGTGTTAAATGTGGAAGCCTTTAGTGTAATTACCAAGTAATCCCAGAGGGCTTGTCATGGGCCACTCTTGAAGCAGATTCCTATTATACAAAGAGAAATTTTGTCTGGGCAGATCTGCAAGTGACGTATGGTAGGGTTACAAAATAGAGATAAATAAGCACTGCATTTTCATGCCATCACTTGCATTTGTAAGCTTATTTTTTAATACAACTGTCAGGCAAACAAACTTGAGCTTTCTTACAGAAATGTAATAGAAAATCACCTGTTAAAGTCTTAGTTAAACATAGCAGTGCTGAGAGCATATGTTCATATGCACTGCAAGCTCCAGCTGATGCCTCTAAACTATAGCGTCTTTTTTTTCCCCACATTTCTTCTTATGCCACAGAAGTATTTTCTTAAATGTGACTATAGGGATGCTAGCAGGTGTACTAAACACTTGTAGCACTGACAGTCAAAAACAGTCTGCTCGAGGGAAGACTGCACATCCAGCCTTGACATTGGCCAGATCCATCAGAAATGTGATGAGCGTTTTTTTAAACTTAGTTTTGATCCAGAACAGATTGACAAAAGTCCTCATAAATGCTCGGTGTCAAAAAATAAAAAAAAATCGGTGAAACTACTTTTGAAAACACTTTTCCCAAATCATTGATGTCCCCATCTGGTTTAACAGCACAGAAGAGGCACTGCCCAAGGAGTGTTGCTACTCAGGGAATACTCCCCTGAGGAGCTGCTCTGAATACCGGTGCTCGAGCTGGGCACCTGGCACCCTGGCAGCACACGCAATGCAGACCTAGACTCACACTAGTGCATAAAACATGCTTGAGACGCCAGGGAGCAGCACAGGCCAGCTGCTCCCTCTGAGATGACGTCTGAGAGCAGCAGGGGCTCCTGTGGAGCAGCCAGGGAGCAGGTTAGACCCATAGCTGGCAGCCAGGTCCAACCATCAGTCCAGATCTATAGCACAGGGATGGAGTAGTTCCAAAGTCAAGCCTGAAAGCCAACCTGCAGGTCAGGATCAGGCCCAGCAATCAAGACCCATGGTGACGTGGCAGGGCCAAGGTAAAACCGGAGAGTCAGCCTACAGCAAGGTCACTACCAGTCATAACTGTGGCTGAACTAGAGACCTGCGTTCCTCTAACTCGGGCCCAAGTCTGAGTTAAATAGAACTTCTGGGACCATGGCTGTGAGTGGAGGCCCCAGGTGAGGTTGGCCAGGGCTGTTAGGACCCTCAGGGCCCTGACAGGGATGTTTTATTTTTTCTGGAGAGTAAGTGTCATGAAAGTGTTCATATCCATTTCCTCCTGCAAGATAGTTTGCCCTCATCTGTACTGCCAACTGAGAACAGCACCTGAACCATGAAGTGCTAGCTAGCACAGGACAAAGTGTACCAGAAGATGTGCTGCATGGATGATTTCTACCTGGGCAAGAGCCCATGGCCTGGTGCTGTTTAATGTGATACCGATGTAGCCTGAGAGCCTCTGCTGGGAGCCAGGAGTCGACGACTCTGTTAGAGCTGACATACAGAATCTTGGCTCACTGACAGCAACTATGAACTGAAGCATCTTGCAGCAGTAACAGCAAGCTAGTCTCAAGTTTTTCTCCCCTAATGACAGCTCTTTTAATTATAAGCATATTAGAATTGTTTGTCCTGATAAGCATAGTCTCAGATCTGCTATTTCTGATAGCATCATGGGTGATGCTGACATATGGAGTGCCAGAGAATGTACATATCCCCATTATGATCTTCCTCAAGGAGGATTTCTACATTGGTGTACTTATTTTCATAATGGTACCATCTCCAAAAATTATACAGAGATCTCTAAAGTTGCAAGTCATTGTGAGATTGTGTGATCTTTTTGTCTGAAAGAGGATTGCTTCCTCTCTGCTTTGTATTAAATCTAGAGAAAAATTATGAAAGTCACTGTGTACTTGACTGTAGTTCTCTGACTTTTTACTATAAAAATTTAAAAATAGTAGACACAGTGAATAGGAAATCTGTCATAGACTCTCCTTGTGGCCCACCATTCCACTATTTTTTTGATCCTTTTCCCTTAGAGACATTCTAACCTACCTCACATGAAAAAACATGGTGTTCTGGTCCATTCAGAGCAACAGCAGCTTCAACAAGGATGGACTGTGATTGCAACTTTTCTGTACAGAAAGTATGTAGTTAAAAATACCAGCTGAAGTGCAGCACTTCTGATTTCTGTTCTGTGTATGAATCTTCATACTAAATTAATCTATTTTATCATTGCTGTCTAATGAACACAAAAATCTTCCAGGCCATCTTGTAGGATGCTGTGCACGATAGTTCAATAGTTTGTTGGGATTGTGTGGTTTCTTTAGAAAATATCCTTTATACCTCTAACAGCTTTGGAAGAAAAGCTCATCTGCAAGAATTGAGGGTGGGATTCTGTCCAAATTTAGGACACCTACATTTACACATCCAGATGTGCACTGCACTTCTAAATTCCAGTTACAGTGACTGGAGATCTTGGCATGCAGCCAATGCAGCTTATAAGTGAAACAATTGATAGATTTTTGTTTCCTTTGGAGTGAGTAGCTCTCCAATGGCAAGAAGACCTCAGATCAGCAGAATCCTAACAGTCACATACATATAGATGTGTTAACCTCTATACTGAGTCCTACCCTGCACATCTACCTCCAGCAAATGAGAGTGTCGAGTGTCATCCCTGGATCCAGAGGATACAGTGATGCCTACAGTCTAAGTTCTGCCCTGAAGCTTTTACTCCACTTGAGCTTTCCCCATGTGGGAGCAGTACACCTGGCACAGATCCATAGCTCCAAAGGCAGCAGTAGGGAAGCCCAGTCTAGCCCAGTTCACATACAACTCATCTAATGACTTAGGGAAAAGGGTCAACTCATGGTTTTCTCTTGTTTGCGTACTGGCATGAGGAATGTTTTCAGGGCAGACTCAGCATTCTGGCTTGTCTGAGCACACAGAATCACACAGAATCACAGAATGTTAGGGATTGGAAGGGACCTCGAAAGATCACCTAGTCCAATCCCCCTGCCGGAGCAGGAACACCTAGATCAGATCACACAGGAACGCATCCAGGCGGGCTTTGAATGTCTCCAGAGAAGGAGACTCCACAACCTCTCTGGGCAGCCTGTTCCAGTGCTCTGTCANCTTGCTAGGGAAAGAGAGGGGAAAAGTCAGGGGACAAACTTCAGTTTCCCTAAAGCCTCATAAATTCAGGCCCACCTTACTGAGAAGCTAGTTTGTTTCCTAACCAGCCATGCCCTCACAGGTTGTTTTATTCTGTCATTCTTGCTGCAGAGTGACATGTTTCCTTCTGCCTTGGTACCAGTTGAACTTATGGCAAGTCTATAGCGAAGTACAGGTTGAGGTGTATCTGGTAGTTGTAGTCCCCCTGTGTCTGGCCAGGGTGGGAGTCACAGTGTGCTCCAGGGGGAGATCCTCACATCAGCACTGTACCATGAGGCACAGCAGCCCACAATGCAGGTAGTCTTCATAAACCCACAGATTGAGAACACCCTTTGCACTCTCTGGAAATAACCTACTTCCACAGAACAATCATTGTCTTGTTGGTGTATAACACTCCCTAAACCAAAAGAGTAGTTTAAAATATCACCTGTCCTTTATGAATGTGCAGTTGGGATGATCAGGTGCAAATGGAGCAATTCGCCTGGACACTTCAGTCGGTGTCTTTGCCCCATCTTATAATTTGTCTCAGAGTGATCATAGGCAATTATGTTCATAGCATTCATTACCTTACTGGCTATTGCCCCTCAAAGATCAATATGGGGTTTTAAGAGAAGTAAGACTTCTGATTTGAATCATTCGTACATGGAGCATTTGTGTTAAGCTATCTGCTTTCTTTTGAAGGATACTGGAAGTACACTTTTCTCACCTACATGTTTAGAATACATCTATTGCATGAAGCAGTTTGTAGGGACTTTGGCTGTTGAAAGCTGTAGCCCTTCTTCCCAGCTCTATCTCAGCTAACCACCTTTCAGAACAATTAGTATTTTTATTTAGCTGTGTTATAATTAAACCCTGAAGCCCAGTGTACCTAGGTGTAGCTTGCCTGTTTTTTTTTACTTCCTAGAAAAATAG
Organism: Syrrhaptes paradoxus; assembly: GCA_013400615.1. Classification (NCBI taxonomy): domain Eukaryota; kingdom Metazoa; phylum Chordata; class Aves; order Pterocliformes; family Pteroclidae; genus Syrrhaptes; species Syrrhaptes paradoxus. The sequence continues at coordinate 9,744 of VZTO01023475.1, read as the reverse complement.
TTACATTTGCCAAACTTAGAGTAATGGGATTAATTTTATATAAACTGGATTTTTTCTTGTGGTTTTTTTTGTTACCTTCTTTTTGTGTGTGTGTGTGGAGGTACTTCTGAAAGTTACTGTTAGATGCTAGTGTTAGACGGACCTACTGGCAGCTAAGTACAACAAACAGGTACCTACAGATGGAGTTTGCGATGAACATTAGGTGCCTGAGTACTCCTATAAAATCTCCTAGATAGTTGTCTGCATTGGCCACATGACAATACTTCCATAAAATAGATCCTAAATTACTACTGGTATTAAAAGTATCATTTTTTAACTCAGTAGAACAAGTTTAGTTCTAGGTGAAGTAAGTTACCCAATTTTAGGATTATAAAGAGAATTCGCCTCAAGCTACCCAAAGACAATGATCACTGCTTTATTACTCTTTATTTCATAGTTGAACTATGAGAAATAAAACAGATTAACATTGTGAATGCTTGGTATATATTTCCCTTTTGTTCTATCTTAATTAGAAACAAAAATCTTGGATAAATCCAATTTACTTTTCACATGAACTGAAGTAATTTCCTCCTAAAGCCCTTGTCTAGTCTTTTCATATTCCAGTAAGTTTTAATGGACTCCATCGTTATATGATAAATTCAGTCTCTAGAGTGAACTTTTGGTCACTTGATGAATACAAAACTTGTATTTGATTCCCTGACACTACAAGCTCATCTGAACTCCTGCAGTCCACCCTAAATCTTAGCCCTTCAGTACCAGTTCTATAAACATTCTATTTTATTCTCAGCTAGATGACAGCTTTGGGCAATTTACAGGTAGAACTGCTAGATGAAAGCAGAACTGTTAAAAATTATAGTATATGTAGTCCTCTTCAGTTTCTCTCTCTGGAGAATGGCTACAAACTTATTTTTATCCCCTTCCCTTTAGATTGTGCAGTGTTTCAATATGTTCTGGAATTTTAGTAGTGCCTTTCTGCCATTGTTACTACTAATAATGTTATTAAAGAAAAACAAAATTTCCTCTCCCTTCTCTGTTATTCCATTATGTCTGCATATCAGTCTTGTTTCTAGAAACATATCAAGTCGTGTGGATGTTGTTTTGTAGTCATGGCTGCTCTTACACTTTGATCTTGTCTTTCTACTATTAATTTAGCTTCTTAATACATTGATAGGACAAGGGGCAATGGGTTCAAGCTGGAACACAGGAGGTTCCACTTGAACATGAGAAAAAACTTCTTTACAGTGAGGGTGACAGAGCACTGGAACAGGCTGCCCAGAGAGGTTGTGGAGTCTCCTTCTCTGGAGACATTCAAAACCCGCCTGGATGCGTTCCTGTGCGATCTGATCTAGGTGTTCCTGCTCCGGCAGGGGGATTGGACTAGATGATCTTTCGAGGTCCCTTCCAATCCCTAACATTCTGTGATTCTGTGATTCTGTGAATTATTAACTATGATAAAAAGAATAGTAAGTTATTGTTCCTTTGGAACAGCATTGTAGGGTGAAACTAGATTATCAATAAAACACTGGTATTTCAGTGTATTTCCTCATCATATCTCAAGCAATTTAGGTTTTACTGGTATATCTATTGCCAAAATTTAAGAATTATGGATTAGGGGGGAAAGTAATCCCAACTTTTTATTTAAATTTTAAAATTTATTCTGATATTAAATCTAAAAAATAGGACTTTGACAGTTAAAATTATAGAAATATTCACCAGATGTACCATATTAACTAATATCTAATTAAGATGATGTGCAGTTAATTTAGAATTAACACAGAACAAAAATAATAAAACAGTTCCCCTAAATCAGGAAAAAAAATAGTTCTTACAGAACCACAGGAAAATTCAGGCTAGAAGGGACCTCAAGTGGTCCTTCTCAAAGCAGGGTCAGACCACATTGATCAGGGCTTTATCAAGTCTAGGTTGAAAATCTCCAATAGCGAGACTGCACAAACTTCTCTGGTAAACCTGTTACAATGCTTGACTGTGCTCATGGTGACAAAAATATGCCTTTATGCCCATTTGGAGCCTTTTTTGTTTCAAGATTTGATAGAAAACTGATTTTAGCCTTTGGATGGATGACAGCATTAGACATAAACTCTCACACTGTTACTTATTCATACTAAGGGACTTAAGATACTACCTCAACATAAGTAATCAAGCTGTGACATATGTCATCAAGTTTTATTATAAAATGTGGGTTTCTAGTTCTAAACTGAATAAGTTAGCAGAAACAGCAGCTTCCAAAAATCTGTAAGTAGCTATAAGCGTACCCTACAGTTCTACTGAGCACATCTGCCATAACAAACCTGCCAAAAATTTAGGAAATCAATGGATCTGTCAAGAATGAAGAGCTGCTTTTTGAGTCCTTTATTTATAACCAAATTCAGCATTTGACTACAGCCTCCTCACTACTGGGATCTTCTGTCAGTAGAAAAAGACATGCAGCAGACCTTTAATAAGCCTCTGTCTGATGAGAAGACTGTCTTATTGCTTAGTGATATACTAACAGAGCAGCCCAGTGAAAAATGCTCAAGCTGAAGGAAGTCTCTGGTTTTTGAGAGCTATCATAGAACAAAATGAGGAATTTTCATCTGAGATACAGACTTGTTATGCTATTCAATCAAACATTTCTTTCCTGCTTAACAATATGGATAGATACTGTCAAATACAGAATATTTTGCAGAACTATTGAACACGACTTCCCTAAAACACTATGCATCTAGGCTGAAACACAAAAATGGAAACTTGAAGACTTAGAAGTTTTCCTGTATTCTGAAATACAGCATTTTGTGATATGTACAACTAAAGGACAAACTATTGCATTTGATCTGAGTACAAATGTTACTTGCAGCAAAGATCAGCATTGCTAATCCCTACTTATTTTTGTCAATTCACTTAGCCTGAGAGAAACTGTGGGAACATCTGTGAAAGCATGCTCTTTTTTATTCTATCAGAGTAAGGATAAAAGGATATTGTACAGAATTTACATTTAGAGCATCCTTTAACTACCCATAAAGAAAAGTGAAATCTGTGTTCTAGAAATTGCAATTTTTTTTTTTTTGTGGGAAATAAAGAAAGCATAGGAGATCTATCTGAAAATGAAGTGAGGACATAGTTAAATAGAAAGTCTAAATGAGTAACATACAAATAAAATAAAAGGAAAGGGCAGTCATCCAGATATTTCTTAAGTTTCTAATATGACTAGGAAGTCTGGAAAATGGCCAAAGAGAGGATACACTTCCATGGTCCCTGGTGGTTGCCTTGTTCCCTGTAAAAATTACTGTGTAAACACATTATCGACAACCTTGCAAAATATTTTTGTGGATTTTCTTTTTGAGGATTGCATCCAAGGCAGAAAACATCTGGCTGATGAAGCAACACTATTTAGATTCAGAGAAGTTTATAAAAACAAGTATTTACTATTCAGGTCTTATGTGAGAGTTGGTAAAAATTATATTAGGCTAAAATAAGATTAATTGGTTTGACCTGAAGATATGGATTAGACAGGGTCCCACAGGATGACCAAACCCTTTTTATTTGTAGCCTAGAAGACCTCACAAGAACCATCACTAATAGAAACTTATGGGATGGAATTTGCATAGGGAGAGCCAAAAAAAATAGTGAGAGATATATATATATATACTTTGAGGAACTGAGTGTTTTGGGTTATTGCAGTAAGATGTGGAGAACTTGAGGAAGAACAGCGGGAAAAACAAGTTAAGTCTAAAGCCACACAATGTCAAAAGTTGTTTCTGACATCTAAAATACTGTAACATTTTCATGCCATTTCTGTCCTAGTGCAAAGACACAACTGAGAATTTAAATCAGTAAAGTATTATACAGAATAATTTAATTTATATTCAACTTATCAATTTAATAGACAGACTTCTTAAAAAATTAATCTGTTTTAGTTTCATGTGAAATGTTTTACTGTTTGCTTATGAAACTTGCTTATTGAAAAAAATGAGATATTAAGAAGCCATTGTTTTCACACTGAAATATTGTGAGAGACTACCACATGTTACCTGGGTCTTAGATACGACTAATGAGAAGAAAATCGCCCACATTTGTCATTGCAGGAGTTAAACCTGATAAAATCAGATCAGACAAAGAAAACTTGAATTTATGAAACCTGCAGGTCAGATGGGGCAGATTGGGAAGGAAAGATGTACAGGGAAGAATGCCCGTTGCCAGAGGTTAGGGAACATGTGGTGGCTGTGGTTTGATAATGGCTGATGGATGGGGCAGAATGCATTTTATCAGGCTATGCAACAGTCGTAAAGAATTACAGGATAGCTTTCAGTGTGTGGTTTCCTTGAGTTGTATTTACCATCCATTGTCATGTAATTCCAGAGTACTTTTGCAATTCAATTCAAATGCAGTTTAAGATAGTTTAAGTAATACAATATAAATTTTGAATTTTTTATAGATATATGTATACATTACTTTGCAATGAGACACTGTGTGTGTTCATCAACATTCTCATTTATTTTCTATGGCAGGCTATGTGACTCTTCCAGAAGCCTGAAATCTGACTACCTTTTAAGGATTTTGTCATAAATCTGCCTTTTGTGTTTGTTCAGAGATGGATATTTCCTAAAACCATATTAGAAAAAGTAACATTAGTTATCCTGTAGCCTGTGTAACTGGTCCAACTTTGGGATGATAAGCTTTTGTGGATACACCCAGACTTGTTTAATATCTTGTCTACATGGATAATATGCAGTTAAACACCATAGATATGGCATGCATTAAATTGCACAGGCTTTATATACTAATAGGCTCCCCATAAACATTCACAGTTTGAAAAACTTGAGAAATTGTTTTACTGGGATTGCCAGCAAGAAAGGATACAAGTGCATTATCCCTAGATCTTTTAAGAATTATGGAAGAGATTAATCCGCTGTTCCCCTCTAGTCCTCCAATAGGATGATGACTTCAGATCATGGTTTCAGCTGTCAGGTCTAGAGGAAATGTTTTTCTTTTTGGGATTTATAGGGCCCTCTTGAGGGCTGGATGTTGAGTTGGGAATAGCAGTTGCCACAGATTCATCAGCAGATTTATTGAACTATTTTGCGTCTGAGAAGATTTTGATGTCTCTTAGCCTTGAAAAAATAAAGAAATAGAAAGTGAATAGCTGAAATAGTAGATGAAATTTAAAATTTACCTAATCTGGGGAAGAAGGAACTGGCATTTTGCTTGAGGGGATATTTTGCTGCATTTTTCATTCAGTGCACTTGAACATGGTTGCAGATATATGTGNTTAGAAAAAGTAACATTAGTTATCCTGTAGCCTGTGTAACTGGTCCAACTTTGGGATGATAAGCTTTTGTGGATACACCCAGACTTGTTTAATATCTTGTCTACATGGATAATATGCAGTTAAACACCATAGATATGGCATGCATTAAATTGCACAGGCTTTATATACTAATAGGCTCCCCATAAACATTCACAGTTTGAAAAACTTGAGAAATTGTTTTACTGGGATTGCCAGCAAGAAAGGATACAAGTGCATTATCCCTAGATCTTTTAAGAATTATGGAAGAGATTAATCCGCTGTTCCCCTCTAGTCCTCCAATAGGATGATGACTTCAGATCATGGTTTCAGCTGTCAGGTCTAGAGGAAATGTTTTTCTTTTTGGGATTTATAGGGCCCTCTTGAGGGCTGGATGTTGAGTTGGGAATAGCAGTTGCCACAGATTCATCAGCAGATTTATTGAACTATTTTGCGTCTGAGAAGATTTTGATGTCTCTTAGCCTTGAAAAAATAAAGAAATAGAAAGTGAATAGCTGAAATAGTAGATGAAATTTAAAATTTACCTAATCTGGGGAAGAAGGAACTGGCATTTTGCTTGAGGGGATATTTTGCTGCATTTTTCATTCGGTGCACTTGAACATGGTTGCAGATATATGTGTTGGTTCTCACCACCATTGGACCAAACCATACCATATGACATCATGGTCAGCAATAAAAGCTGCATTTATCTTCAGGAGCAACTGTTATGTGTACTGAAGCCCTGCTTCCCAGAAAGTGGCTGTACATTGCCTGCTCATGGGAAGTAGAGAATAAAATCTTTTTGCTTTCTTTTGCTTCCATGCATGGCTGTTGCATTTTGTTTATTAAACTGCCTTTGTTTCAGCCCACAAGTTATTTTTTATCTTATTTTATCCCCCTCTGTCCTGATGAGTAGGGGGAGTGATGGAATGGTTTGGTGGGCACCTGGTGGCCAGCCAAGGTCAACCCACCACAGGGGTTAAAGGAAGATCTAGTAAGTACAGCCTGAAAAGATGGAAAATTGTGTCCTCAACATCATATCTCATCACAATCAGGATATTACCGAAAGTGAACTGAAAAAAGATGTTCTTTTTCTTTCTTGCCCTGTCCCCAACCTCCCAAGCCTCCTTATCTCCTTTTGGGAATCACAGAAATCAGAACCTTGCATTTTTCAAGTTACCTACTAGCCAAAACTCTGTCCTAAAACATAGCTTCTTCTCCTCCCCACCTCCAAGGCAGGATTCCAGGCCAAAACATGTTTTCTCTTTTAGCAGCTTGGTTAGATAGGATAAATGAACTTCTCCCTAGTCTTATATTTTTTTGTGGGATCCTCTTTATCCACACCTTGATCTCTGCAGTTCTTAGGGCTTCTATGCATCTTGTGCGTTTTTAAGTCCTTAAGTCACTGCTTAGAGGAAATGTGTCAAAGCCATAGCTCTACATAACCTTGGGTTTTAAAAATGGTTATAAATTATTTGTCTTACCTGGTTATGCATTCATATACTTTTAGTTAAGAAAGAAAACTGCAGTGATTCTTAAAGCATATTACAAATCACATGTAAAAATTTACCCTTGCAGTCATTCTAGGACAATTTTCACCCTGTGTAGATATCTGAGTAGTTCAGTAACCATCCTTTACAGGGAAGAGACCCTTTATGTAAAAGAAATCCATGATAGATCAACTGTTTGGTAAGGGTTAGCATTTGTCATCTGCCTTTGAATTGTGTAAGCATCTAATTTCTCCTCTGTTCAAATGCAGCTAGACCAATTAAAGGAAATAAACCTTTCATTCAGCTTTTCAGCTTGCCATATTAATCATCTCTTAATCCTATGACAGAGGCTCTTAAATTCATTGGCACAGTTCTATTTAGTTTCTCATATATAAATTAAATATTCATTATATACTAAGGGTTGTTCAGAAAAGATCCCAAAAATGTTGCCACAAAACCCCTCTGGCACTCTCATCCTCTGTGACTTAAGGGCTGTCAAATTCATTATTTTTGGAGTTGCATAATTAGAGTTCTTGTTAGTTCATGTAAGAGCTCTGGATTGTCATGCCCTGTGAAAAGTCAAACGGTGGACCAAACCTCCAAAATTCATCTTGTGTGTTAGTCTACACAGCAAAGCGGAACATCACAGAGATATCCATGTTAGTGCTGGGCAGTCTCATTCAGTCAGTGCTAGAGAGCTGCACACATCTCTATGGAATTTTATCCAAGGAAATTAGTTTGGCTGAGAAATGACATGCCATGGCCAAGGCAGAATATCACATTAGTATGACTGTGCCATTTCCTCTTTGGGACAATGTGTTTTTAGTCAGCTTATTTGTCTTCATATAGTTCTGTCTTGCAGTACTTAAACATATCCTCTAATAAGCAACTTCACAAACAATATCTTTGCTTTGTGTAACTATTTTTCAGGTGCTAACGTGTAATCCTTGGATAGTCTACATTTTAGCAGTAGCATCTACAAAGCCCTCAAGGCAAATGAGATTGTGAATGTAAATATTAACACTTGTGATGATTCAGGTGTTAGATTTCTTAAAAGTTTCATGCAAGTGGTAGCCTGTGTCGAGCTACTTTGTGCAGTAACGCATGAAAGATGGATTGGCTAAGAACATCTATGTCTTATAAAATGTAGATGTCTGTGGAGTTTGCATAAGTATACAGGGAATGTGCTGTAGTAAGGTTTTCATACAGAGAAAAAGCCTCCAACAATTTTCTTTATATTCTTGTGATTTTAGATTATTCCTTTGAAAATAGTACCTTTAGTACTAGTAGTACTGGTAGTACCTTTGAAAAGTAGAACCCTGAATTCTCACTGCCACTTTGAAAATATAGGAGTAGACTTTAAAGAAAATCCCACCAAAATTAGGCAGGAGTGACAGCATGACTTTTACACCCTGCATTCACATGTTGTACAACAGCTGCATATTGGTGGTATTTTAAAAGTCCACTAGCTATACTGTAGTGAATTGCACTGCATACAAAAAAAAAGTAGAAACAGTTATCAAAGAACTAATTTCCCTGAGGTCCAGGTACAAATCCCATTGAAAGAAATGAAACCTCGACACCTTCTGTATGTATTATTTTTATTGTACTCATATGTGTGTCTTGAGCAAAATCTAATACAGAAATATCTCACCTTTAATTTATTTTGGATATCATGGAACTCTTGGCAAGATGGACTGTATATTCAGGAAACAAGAAAACAAGTACAGCTCTCAGCATGAAAATGCTACAAGAGAAAAGATATCTCTCCTGCTTCATTGCAATCTGTACTTAAAAAGTTAAACCACCTTATTGTTTTTTAAATCTGCTGTGTCCTTTTTCCTCGCCTCTGAATACTACTCCAGCTTTAAATCTTTATAGGGCTTGCTCTGAAGATACAATTTTGTTACTAGCTGTGCTCCTTGCACATATCCTACTGACAAAGAAATGCTTTGATCCACACAGATGACAACAGGCTTTATTCCTCTCTTCTGTAAATCTAATAAATTCCAAGTCTGCAAGTAGTCATAAATTAAATGCACATTTTAGTGTTTATATAGGGAAGCTGTTGTGTTTAGAGAATGAGATTAACCAGAGTGGTCACAGAAAACTCTGAATAACAAATCCCATGCTCCCAGGAAAAGCCTAGATCTTTATGACATGAAAATTGTGGTCTGCCCAAAGCAGGGCCCTATTTCTCAGAAGGTAAGGAACAATATTACACATTTTAAAAAAAAATATCAGATATCTATCAACTGTAAATTACCCTACTGAGTTATTCAGTAGATTCTCCCTCTAAAAGTTCACATCTTCCTTTGTATAGAGTACTCAAAATTTATAAATGCAAAAAGATAGCCCAGAATATTTTGTTGTAAGAATAAAGAACATGTCAATGCAGGGCTCTACTAAATGGACCTATTTATTAAAGTAGACCTGTATTTAAGTGCAAAGGCAACATCTAAAAAGACAAAACTTCCCTGTAAAAGTGAGAATACATTAAAATGCAACATGGTTTATATTGCCAGGACTTTATTCTTGAGAATTAGATATGAAGTAAGATTTGTAGGCTCCTACTCTACTGAAAGAAAGAGAAGTTATTGCAAAACTATTTGTGTAACAGATTTCAGGAGCACAGATTACACTGATTTAAGAATAACTTTTTGGAGGATATTAGATTAAAACCAATATCTAACATCCTGTCTCTGGAAGCAGAGGATACAGGATCTGGATCTGAAAGGAAGCAAAGCTTTGCTTGTTTTTTAAACTCTTCCTTGCTGAATCAAGCTAATTCAATGCTTCCAAAGACATGGATTTCACACCCTTGGGCTACAGAATCATCACAGAGACTTCTCTGATCTCACTATAAGAAGTGATGGTGCAACACAAGCAGGACACAATAGCGTTGATGCACGGAATTCCTATAATGAGTTCTTATTTAGTGTGCCTTGAACAGGCCTGCCAGTGACAGATGGA